>JAPYZK010004846.1:0-10369 GCA_030522785.1 Platygaster equestris
TTTCAGTGTAAAGTACTCTTCAGAATTGTCGAAATTCAGAAAATGTTGATATTTCTCATTATTTCCAGAGTGTGTGAAATTCCCGGCATTTTGGAAAATTGCGTAGTTTCTGAAGTTGCCAGAGTCAAATTATCGAAATATCCAAAAATTACCAATTTTTTGAAGATTTCCGAAATTTTCAGAAATATCGATATCTCTACAAATTTACAAAATTTACGGAAATTTCCGAAATTCGAAAAATTTTCTAAAGTGTCAAAATGTGGTGAAATTTCCAAAATTGTTAAAATTACCAAAAATTGCCCGAATTCTCGGAATTTCTGGGAATTCGAGTAATGCCCATAATTTCTTTAATTTATCATATTTCGAGAATTTGGGAAAAAACATGAGATTGAGAAATTCTTTATAATTTCTAAATTGTGCAAGAATGCCAGAATGTAAGACATTTCCGAAATTTCTTGAATTTACAAAAGTATCAAAATTTATAAGAATTACCGATTCTTTTATTAATTTCCGGAATTATTGAAATGTCAAAAAACTTCCAAAATTTACAAAAATTTCAGAAATGTTCAAAAATTCCCATGATTTCCGAAATTTTAAGAATGTTTGAAATTCCTGGAATTAAAAAATTCTTCATAATTTCCGAAGTTTGCAAAAATTCTATAATTTTATAAATTTCAGAAATTTCTTGAATTTACAAAGTTATCAAAATTCACGAGGATTACTTTTTTTTCATGAATTTCTGAGATTCTTAAAATTATCAAGAATTTTTAAGATACATAAAAATTCCTTAATTCTCAAAACCAACACAAATTTTCAAATTCTCATAATTTCTGAAAATTCCAACAATGTCCAAAATTTATATAATTTTTAAAATTTCAAGAATTTGTAAAATTTATGAGATTGGACAATTCTTCATAATTTCTTGAGTTTATAAAAATCTAAGATTTTCAGACAATTCTAAAATTTCTTGAATTTACAAAAGTATCAACATTTATAAGAATTGCCGATTTTTTATGAATCTCCGGATTACTCAAAATTTCTCAAAACGTTCAAAATTTACAAAAATTTCCCGAATTCTCTAAATCTCTGGAAATTACGAAAATGTCGGAAATTCCTATAATTTTCGAAATTTCAAGAATTTTTGACATTCTTGTAATGGAAAAATTCTTCGTAATTTCCAAAGTGTGCAAAAATCTTACATTGTCGAAAATTTCCAAAATTTCTTGAATTCACAAAATTATAAAAATTAACGAGTACTCCCAATTTTTCAAAAATTTCCGAGATACCGAAAATTTCAAAAAATTTCCAAGATCTACAAAATTTCCTGAACCCTCAAAATCAAAAAAATTCTCGGAATTCTCGAAATTTCTAAAAATTAAACATATTTTAGAAATTCTTACATATTTTTAAAAATGCTTCAAAAATTTCAATAATTCCGTAATATTCTGACATTTCCAAAATTTCTGAGGAGAGGCTTATCTCTCAGTTAAATCAAAATTCATCAAATTGTACAAATTCTTACGATTCCCTAAATTCGCAAAATTCCCACAATTGTGGAAATCTTCCAAGTTCTTAAAATGCTCAAAAATTCCCATAGTTCTCCAAATTTTTTTAAATTCCCGACATTCTCATTTTTCCAAAATTTCCGAAATTCTGAAAATTCATGGAATTTATAAAATCGGCAATAATGGAGTACAAAATTCGGAATTTCCTCAAAGATTACATATTATTGCAAATACATCCGATAAGAAGTTTATCCAAAATATCTCGTATGCAAAAATTTCCCATCGCAGATATAAATTTCAGAAAACCCTCAACTGATTGTCAAAGAGGAGGGAAATCGAATAAAAATCACGCGTACCTTCTCACCCATTACCAAGATTTCGGTGTAAAATCCTCGCCGAGAAGTTAAGCAAATTTCAGGGTAAACAAGTTAAGGTGGCTGGTCTGACGGCTCTTTTCCGGGAGGATAAGGGACAGAAATTGCCCAACGAGGTTTGAAAGAAGAGCCCGGCGAAAAAAGGGAGAGCCTTTAAAAATCGCTTTATTGGAGACGTCTCCGAGCAAAAGTGACACAATTGCAGCACGAAAGAGCAGTTTTCCTCTTATCGCGTCGCGAAACGGCCAGGGAAGACTTTTCCCAAAGTCGATATGCGCTTACGTCGGCGAACGTCAAAAAACAGACGAACCTCGTAAGCGGCGATTCAGATTCTTATCCGATAATTCGAAAATTCTCGTTTCACGACTCTACGACTTCTAATCGCTTGGATTTTGGGATTGTACCAACATTTTTGGTATTTTATGGAGAAATTGTTTTTTATTTCAGTGTGTAATTGGAATTAATTTAATTTCCTTTTGTGTCTGGAGGCCTATCAAATTGAAAAAAGTAGGATGAATCAGTTTTGGAACCAATCAGAATTATCCAGAATTTTGAGCTTCTCGAAATCATCGAATTCCATATTATTTTATGGATTCCAAAAATTTTTGAATGAGTTGTTATTTTTCGAACGCATTTTTTCCATGCACTTTGTAGGGAAGAAAAAAAAAACATTTTTGCAAAACCCGAAAAAAAATCCCAGATCCCCACTGTCGTCACGGAATCGTCGCGAAATATTGTATCGAGCATAATGGACTCGAATCCGGGAATATCGCGGTCCCTTAGCCCTCTGATACGTGGGGATGCAGCGTCGAGTTATAGGAAGGATTACGAGATTGCCACGAGGGGATTACGAAAATGGCTCCCGGGGACGTCCAATCTCAGGGATAAACACTTCCCGTCGTCCTCGCCGTGGCCAAGCTGCTCCTTTTTCGCCACGAATCTCTTTTTCCCTCATGCGTGCACCCTTATCTCACTTGTGAAAACTCATTTTTCTCCAAACGCGCGGGGGTGTATTAAAAATTTAATTATGGGGTAGTTTTGGGATCAGTTTTTCATTAGGAGAAGTCGTCGACGTTTATGGGCGAAGTTGATCCGGATCCGGCAACTTTTCTGAAGGGACAAGTTTGATGAGAGACTTGGAATGGAGGGGGGGGGGGGAGGAGTTATTTGGGAGGATGATGTCTTTATGGTGTTTTATGGGACGTGAAGGGAAGTTTTGTTCTATTCGGAGGGGATGGTTCGATTTTTTGATAAGGTTGGAATCATTGATAGATTGTGTTTTTTGACATCGATTTTTTTTTGTTATTAGCAGTCGTGGGCGATAAGAATAAATGAATGGAATATGTTATGAATTGGGAAGATGCTGAAAAATCATTCGAAATTCTGGCAAACTTCAGGAATTTTGAAAAATCAGTTGAGAATTTCGTGCACATTAGAGGACGATTGAATTTCAAAAATTTTAGAATACTTCGGATGAAAGAAAAATTTTATTAAAAAACGTCAAATAATCACCAAAATTTTCAAGATTAGGAAATACATTTCGAAATTTGTCAAAGTTAGTACCAATTTAAAATTCTCTGAGTTTCAGAATGATATTTTGAAAATAATCCAGAATCATCGTTAAATCATCAGTTTCATCATAAGACAATTTTCCTGTAGAGATAAGAATTTTCCGTTCATTTTCCGATGTATTGAATTCAAAAAATTACGAATTAATTTGACTCATTTTGGAAATTTCTGGAATTTGTATATTATTATAGAATTTTAAAACCAGTACTGAAAATAACAAAATTTTTCATAAATTCTAAAGATGCTTGAAAATTGTTCAAAATTTCGACAAATTTCCTAAATTTCCAAAAAATCACCCAAAAATCCCATGCACAGTAGAAGACTATCAAAATTGAAATTTTCACAATACTCGAACAAAAAACAAATTATCCAAAACTTCGTCAAGTAATTACTAAAAATTCCAAAAATCTTAAAACATTTCAAAATCATGTCATATCAGTACTAATTCCGCCAATTTTCGAAAATATTTATAAAATTCTCATAAACTATTTTAAATGCTATAAAATCCACGAATATTTTATTGCTCTCTCTCTCTCTCTCTCTGTAACCAAACTACTGCTTCTGTGAGTGAGAAAAAGACAGTTGCGTAGTTTCCCATCTCCAGTTGTTAAAATAGTAAGTCTTTTTTCGAGAAAATTAATTTTTGGTGATTGTAAAAATTATGGAACCGACGAAAAATAGTTCGTAATTCGTAGTTTTGGATAATTCTTTCTAATTTCCAAAACTTGCCACTTGATGAAATTTTCAAACTAGAAAAATTATTAAGATTGTTGATATTCGTTAAATTACTCAGTTTTTGAAATTTTGGAAATACAATTACATTTCTATGTAAAATTCGACTGCATTTCTATTTTTCTATCATTTCTGAGTTGAGGATTCTGAATTTCAATGATGTTTGAAAATCCTCTTAGAGCCTCACGATTTAACAAAAAATTTTTCGATGCAAAAGCAAGTTCGAGAATTCATCAAGTGCACACCTTGATTGATTTTCAGAAATTGATGTCATTAATTAATATCAATATTATGCGTACCTAAAGATTTTGTATCTTTTATTCCGAAGGGCAAAAACATTTTAATCAACATTTCCATAAATAAACGAATTCCCACAAACTCATCATATACTTATTTCTCGTTTTGTGAATTCAACGTAAATAAACCCAATAACATTTGTTTCGAGGTAAATAATTGATGTAATACGACGGTTTCCAAAATTTACGTCAGTTTCACGATACTCGTACTTACCGCGCTGCAACAATTTTATTCATAAATGTTTCGGGACGTTTTCATCTAAAATGTACGAGTATGACATCTGCAGCTCCGTAAAGTTTTCACCTAACTTTCAACACGTGTTCAAACGCTATGAATTTCTCTAAAAAAACTACTGATCATCAAAATGTCGATTTCTTATACTGATCCCACCATAAAATGAAATGAATTACTATAATTAATCGAAAAATCATCAAAAATGATATAAAAATGATCACTTAACAAAACCCGATTGATACTGAAATTACATACTGACAAAACGTCCGTTAAAAATTTCGTTCGCCCTCAACGAAATGTCATTCATCAGTAAATTACAGGTCAAACGCGGAACATCAGAAATATAAACTGAGAAAGTTATAATTAGCTCTTTCTGTCACGCGAAACTAAATTTACTAATATATTAAATTTAAAAACAAAAATCGTGCTTATGAACATTACAATAAACAAGGAACACGGGATCATGGAAATTCGTCACATAAATGAGTCGACTGGATAATAATCTCCCTCATCGCGGCGTAATTAAAATAGCCAAGTTACTTTCAAAGAGGCGGGATTTCAATTCATTGTCCCGCGTTTCATCTCGCGCTCTTTGAAAACAGAACGAAATTGTACGATCGTGCGAAGCGCGTTTTATAACGAAATGCAAACCCGCACAGCGAAGAAAGTCAACGCGCTGTACTGGACGCATTTTTATGTCGACCTCGTTTTTTTTAATTTCGGGAAATCCAATTTCAAAGATAATACGAATTAGCTGGAAAAATATATATATATATATTTCGTAGAATTGAAACTTTGAAGGAAATCCAAGAATTGCCAATTTTGAGAACTGAGAAAAAATAATCAAATAACTTAGGATTTTAATGGATTTTTGGGATTTCGTTGAATTGAGAAATCCTGAAACATGGTTAAAAATTAAAATTTCAAAATACCCTGAAATTTTCAAAAATATTTAATAATACCCATAAAAGTGCGAAACTAACCATAAATTCTCCAAAACTTCCCCAAAACGAAAAAGACTGCAGAAAACACACGAAAATACACGAAAATTCCAAAAAATTCTTCAAGTGCAAAGAATATTGGCTGTAGAACAAAAAAAAATATTTCATAAGATTGAAACTTTGAAGGAAATCCAAAAATTGCCAATTTTGAAAACTGAGAATCAATAGTTGGATAACTTGAGATTTGAATAAATTTTAGAGATTTTGTTGTCTAATTTTGAAATTCTGGAACAGTTCGAATCTAAAATTCGAAAAACCCTAAATTTTTTGAAAATATTCAATACTTCGAATACCCATAAAATTGCGAGACTAACTTTAAATTCTCCAAAAATCCCCTAAAACGAAAAAGACTTGAGACAACACGTAAAAAAATCTCGATAATTTAAAAAATTCTTCAGGAATGTTAAAAAATGTCTATGTGCAAAAATAACACATATTGGCTGTAGAAGAAAAAAAAACATATATTTCGTAAGATCGAAACTTTGGAGGGAATCGAAAAATTGATGATTTTGAAAATTGGGATAAAAAAATTGCATAACTTGAGACTTTGATGAATTTTTGGGATTTCATTGTCGAATTTAAAAATTTCGCAATGTAGAACGAATTCGAAATTCAACATACCCTAAAAACTTCAAAAGTATCTAACAGTACCTACACATAAAATTTCAAAACTAACCATAAATTTTCCAAAAATTTCCCAAAACGAAAAAAACTTTATAAACATACTCGAAAATTCCAAAAAAATTCCCACAGAACGCTGAAAAATTTCTAAATCTTCCCAAAACCTGCAGAAATCGCTAAAGACTCCAACTAACCCTTCTGACAAATCGCGTAACATCCACACAACAAATGACTTCCTGTAAAATTTTGTCCGAAACATTCTCACCCATCGAAATGTGCGTTCGCAACTGAAATCTCGTTTTTTTCACGAGCCTATCCCTTTTTTACAACATCTCCTTGAATCGCGGCGTTTTTCCCGAGCAAGTGGGATTCAGCTCTTTTCTATGTCTTGTTGAGTTTACGAGATCCAGATGTCTTGCAAGCCGTACACAAGCGACGAACATACGTGGCCACACGACTCGTAACGCGAAACGTCTGCAACACACGGGGCTACGTAACGATGTCCGGGGGCGTACCGCGATACTCGGACAAAACGACGCGCTCGCCATAAATCTTCGACGAGCCCTTACTGAAATTTTTGCGAGTGTAGACTCGAATCCAACGGAAGAATAGATGTTTGCAATGCAGCTCTGGGATGATTCATGCAATTTTAGCACGATTAAGTTTCAATCGAAATTACAGCTGTTTCGTGATATAACTTTTGATGACCATTGATTCTGGTGTGGGGGGGGGGGGGGGGGGGGTGTTAGAGTTGTTTTTGAACATCAGTATTCTCAATGCGCAATATTTTTGATATTCGATTATAAATGCGATTTTATAATGTATGTGATGATAATATATTTTATTTACACGACATATTTGATTTTCTATATTCAATACTTGCATCATTCGATATGATCGCAATTTTTTGGACATTATGTATTGGGTGTTATTCATATCGTATTCGATATTTGTCTGAATATCGTATTTCTTGAAAATTTTAGGAATTCCAAGGATATTAGGAATTTTGGATATATTAGAAAATTATGAATACTTTGGAAATTTCTGCAAAATTGGGAATACTGGAGTATTTTAAGAAGTTGGAAAATTTCCGAAATTTAGGAAATCTTGTAAATTTCAGAAATTGTGATAATTTTCACTGTTTGATGAATTTCGAAAAAGTTTGAGAAAGAACCATCTTAGAAATTTTCAAAATTTTGGAATATTACGGAATTATCGAAATTTCTGAATAATTTTTGCACATGTCTGAGACTTTTGGGAATTTGCAGAAATTTTAAGCATTTTTTTCAGTTTTTGTCTATTTGGGAAATTTTTCGAAATTTCAAGAATTCCGGAAATTCATGAAAAATTAGTCATCCTCATAAATTTCGATAATTTTGTGAATTCAAGAAATTTTTATTCCTGAAATTCTGCGATTTTTGCGTACATCGGGAGTTATTGAATATTTTCACATTATTTGGATTCCGAAAATTCTTGAAATTCGAAAAGTTATACACATTTTTGACAGTTTTGGAATTTTCGAAAATTTGGAGAAGTTAAAAAATTTTTGTTATTATAATTTTGAGAATTTAGAAAATGTTGAGAATTTCGGAAATTTTCGTAAGTTTTGGAAATTTTTGAGAAAGTCGGATGTTTTAAAAAAATCAGTAATTTTTGAAAATTCGATTATTTTGGAAATTTCCGTAAACAGAAGGCATTTCGGAATATCATATAATTATCAAAATTTATGCAAAATTGTTGCAAATTTTTCAGAATTTCGGGAATTTTCAGAAATTTTGCCAATTTTGTAAATTTTTGGTAATTTTGAGAAGTTGGGAAGTTTTGACAATTTTTCTAGTTTTTGTACATTTCGTAAATTTTTCGAAATTTTCAGAATTCCGGTAATTTAGGAAAAATTGGTCATCCTCATGGATCTCAATAATTTTGTAAATTCGATAAATTGTTGAAATTTTTGAAGTCCTGCGATTTTTGCGTACATCGGAAATTATTAAGAATTTCTACAATTTTTGGATTCTAAAAATTCTTGAAATTCAAAAAATTATAGATGTCTTTGACATTTTTAGAATTTTCAAACATTTTGAGAACTTAGAAAATTTTTGGTATCATCATTTTGAAAATTTAGGAAATGTTGAGAATTTAGGGAATTTTTGTAAGTTTTGGAAATTTTGGAAAGTGTTGAAATTTCCAAGAATGTGGATAATAGTTCAAAAATTCGTAATTTTTGGAAAATTCTATTATTCCGAAAATTCACGTTAATTTTAGAAATGTTGGAATTCCCTCAAAATTTGGGAATTCCACACACTTCGAAATTTGAAAAGAAATCCAAAATTGCATAAATCCCGAAAATTCTCAAAAACGCACTCTAAAATCCGTCATTTTTATACTTGGTGCACCTAGTTTCGTAAATTCGACAATATTTGCATTCACCAATTTAATTACATAAATATTGTCAAATTTCAAAGTCTTTAAATTCGTACTTCATAAAATCTTCGAAAATATCTTTCAAACCACACCAACTTTTCCAACTATTCATTTCTTACTCGAATTTTACTTTCTCCTATTTTCTCAATTTTTGATTAACTCATACAAATTCAGTGATCTAAGCTGCTGAAAAACACCTCAATTCCCCGTAAATTCACCTTCGCAACTCTGCAATAAGTAAACCAGCATCGATGTGAATTTGAGGCTTGAGGGAAGCACATTTCGCGTTCGTGTTTACCGTGGATGCGCGCGGGAAAACTCGGTAATGAATTCACCGCGGCGCGGCCCGTAAAGAAATCGCGGGGAATTATTACATGCAGCAGCCCCGAGGTAAATCGCGCCGGAACGAAAAAAAAAGGGGGAAAAAGAGCGAGTCGTAGGCGCGCCGGGAAAAATCGTAACGCAGGAAACGGGGAAACTAGATTTACTGCTAATGCACGGGCTACTAATTTTTAATATGCGCCAGCTATTCAGGCGCAGCGGCGACCTCCAGGGAGTTTGAGGAAATTGAATCTCGTTTTGCGCGTGTGGCGTTAAATTGCGGTGAACATTTTTGGTTTTATCGGTTTCATTCAAGTTGCGTTCTTTCAGTCATTTTTTTGTGAGTTTGTGAATTTGTGTAGTTTTTGACAGTATTTGATAGAGATTATTCAGGGTGCTAGAGAATTTGGAGATTTTAAGGATTTTTTACGCAGTACGGAATTTTGGATCGATTTCCAAATTTTTGGTTTGAAGGTATCATTATTTGAATGACTTTAAATAATTATTTTCTAATATTTATCCATTTTTTATTCAATTTTTTTATTTTCTTAATTTATGAGATCTAAACTATTCTAATCTGATTTTCCAATGTGTAAATTCTGAATTTACGAGATAACATTTAGAATTTTAAAATTACAGTTTCTGTAATCTTACACATTTTCCAAGGAATAGGGTGTCCAGATAGTGAGAAAAAATAAGGACATTCTTCACAACGTACTCCCCCCTCCCCCCCCCCACCCGGTGGCAAAATTTGCAGTATTCTAAAAATATTCGGAATTTTTCAAACTTCCAAGATGTCCGAAGAAATAAAAAATGTACAAATTCTCATGATTTTTGTAATTCTGAATTTTTTAGAATTTTTACGATTCTTCACTTTCGATATTTCACTTTTTTTTAAATTTGGAAATTGTCAAAATCTTCAGAAATTTTGAAATTATATGAATGTTCAAATGTATCGGAAAAGTCTAAAATTTGAGAATAATGAAAATATTAAAAATTCACAAAACTTTGAAGATTCTCATGTATCCTAAAATTCTACAAAATGTTTAAATTTTCAAAAATTGTAAAAATGGCAACATTTTTGATATTCTGAAAACTTTCGTTATACCGGATTAATTGGAGAATTTGAAATACTCTTAAGTTTTTAAATGCTTGAAATTCTCAAAACTTTTATGATTCTCAAAATTTTTTAAAATTTCAGAATTATCTGAAATATCACCAAATTTTTAAGAATTACTAAAATTTTACGAAGTTTCAGGATAATTGAAATATTAAAAATCATCAAAACTTTCGA
>JAPYZK010004847.1:0-10241 GCA_030522785.1 Platygaster equestris
GTTGTGTCTGCCACTTCCTCAACGCCGTAACCTGGAACTGTTACAAAAACCACATTCAGCGACGAATCGACGATATGATACATTAAAATCGGTTATTTATACAAATCAATATCAATTCATTCATTATATGATTGAACTAAGAAAATAAAAAATTCAAGTTTTCATTCTACAATTAAATTTTCACTCGATAAAAAAAAATCACACGACAAAACATTAACTTAAATGTATAACTCAGAGCCAAGAAAGAAAAACTTACGTACCTTTGCAAAACTACAAGATCAGGGATTTGATTCAAATTTCAATAATTTACAAACACACAACAATCACAGTTTAAGCAACTGAAAATTTTCTAATACATTTTGCAAAATTGTCAGTAATAAGTAAAAAAAAAAAATTGTGTAGAGAATCTTGATGAAATTTTTAATAAACAATAAAATTATATTACCATTGCATACAGCTATTCCAAGTTCTCCTGCTGCTTTCACGTCTATGCTGTCGACTCCAGAACCGATCCTTACGATAATTCGCAGTGCTTTGAACTTTTCAAGGTCCTCCTGTCACAATAATAATAACTTTGTTGAACACAAATTTAAAATTAAATTTGGTGTACTAAAAAAATTGCTTTCCAAGGACTTCTGGTGAAAAAATGCATATAAGTTTCAACATTTTTTAAACACAAATAAAGTAGTAAACAACAGACTAATGATTTATTTCAATTGATCAGTGATAAGTAATTTGTTGAATCGAACAATTTGTTAATGATACAAACCTTGGTCAAGATGATTGACCACCACACCAAAGCGCCCACCTGCAAACAAAAATTATTTATATATTTATAATAATACAAACATTTTGTTTTATCCCTCATAAGAATTTTACAACACAAATATTTCTGTTTTGTGAAAGCTTCAAATTTGGAAATTTCAGGTCTCAAAGAATTGAGAAACAAAAATTGCAGATTCACATTTTCATTAGAAAATATTAAGGCTTCTTAACAGATTTCAAAATAAATTTCTGCACTTCAGTAATTCGAGAGTAGAGAAATTATGTTTCTGTCTAGATTGAAGTATCTTCTAACGTTCGCAATCAAATTTTGAATTTAAAATTTCTGAATTCAAGCTTCGAAATGTACATATTCCAGATCTTAAAAATGAATTCAACATAATAAATTAAATTTGTAAATTGAAACTTAAAAAATAGGAAATCAGAAAATTCAATTTTGAGAAATTTTCCATTCTTTCTAGAATTTTTTAAATGTTTTTCATTAATTTCAAAATATTTCTGAAACAAATTCAACACTGTCATTTTAAAATTCAAAGTGTAGTGTTTTAATAATTTCGGAAAAAAAGTTTTAATAAATTTTGCATTAATGTTGTCCATGAAAACAAGATGATAACAAATTTCTACATTTTGGAAATTCTGCAATATCAAATCTTGAACATTTCACAATTCATACATTAAAACTTGAGCAATTTGGGAATTAAATGTTTGAAACTTGCCATTATTTCTACGAATTACTGAGGACATGCATACTCTTTTGAAAATGAGTAAAAAATATTCATTAAAAGAGAAAAAAATGTATTACCGCTTCGTTCAAGACTTTCTCGTGTATTTCGGAGGTTGACTGGGCGTCGCAAAAGGCGACAGTGGCAACGTCTTTGAGGATGGGCATTTCGATGGAGCAGTCGCGGCCGTCGAGTAGCGCGACCAGGGGTCGTGTCTGCATGGGCCCATTGGCGATCGGGCCCCTCCCCAAGTTGTCCATTCGCGGGCGTTTGGGCATCATTTTACGTTTGTCCATCGGTCAGACGGACCCCCCTATTTCAGAAATCTTCCTCGCTTCCACCGTCCAAATTGGCTTCTGATATTTCCACTTCGTTCCGACACCCTTCGCCTTCCACTTATCTTACTTTATTATTACTTTTGTTTTTCACACTGTCCGACTTTTTAGCTTTTCCTTTGTATTTGGGCAATGCATCACATTACACCAAGCACCGACTCCTGAAAACATGTAAAATTCAAACCGGTATGAAATTACAATGCGATTAACACATTTTATTGATTAAACTCTAGTATATATTATGTACATGTAATTTATATTCGCTATCTTCCAACATTTTTTTCGTCAACAAAAAAAGAAAAAAAAAATGTATATCATGAGAATGGAACTCAAAATTCTAAAATTTTCAAGTTAAAAAATTAAAAATATTAAAAGATTTAAATTTCCAAAAATTCTATCGATTATTATTTACAATCAAAATTATCAAAAAATAAAATTATGCCATGATATAATACAAACAAATTAAGATGATTATTATGAATATGAAATGATAACAAAAATAATTTACAAGTGAAAAAAGTATGTAAAAAAATTACAACCACCATTGACAAATACCAAAATTTTTAAAATTGTCACCCCTATAAAAATACTTATATCGTCATATGAATTCATAATATTAATTCAACACACACAAAACTATCGAAATCCATGTCACCCCATGAAAAATGAAATGATAACAACTCCATGAATTGCATTTTACACTTCGTTTCCTTCACCCTCTAACAATTTCAACAAAAACCTTGCACTCCCTCAAATGAAAAGAAACAAAAGTCAATCCACGACTTTCGAAAACCACCCCACAATTCCATAAAAACATCAAATCCAATGCCAAAATCCCATAAACATTCGGAAATTGTCACCCCACAACAAACAACGGACTAATCAGATTCTTCCAATTCCCCCTCAAAACCATGCGAATCCAGTCAAAACTCCCTCCAAACAACTCGAAAATGTTCAATTCTTTCCAAAATCCGAGTCAAAATTTACCAACACAAAGCTAATAATCAACACAACGATGCACATTTCCCAAGTGCACGAGTTCCGTGACAATTTCAGGATAAAATGCGTCACTCATACGGAAAAAAGAAAGTCACGAATTTCCAACGGAAAGGAGAAAAAACGTCTCCGGGGTAATTGGGAAAAATGAGGGGTAAGCGGGAAAAAAGGGTCAATGGGAATGAGCAAGTAGCGCGTTTTTGAGGTTACCTTTTTCGGGCGCACCGGCTTCGGCGGTACGTGCGCGCGTTCCCCGCGTTGCGGGAGGGTGCGGGCCGCGTAACCGCGTACGCGAAAACGCGGGAAACCGAACGGGAAAAACTAGGCGCCGCTGGAAAAGCGCGGACGTTGCGCGGAAAATACGCAGAGCGGATCCGCGAAAAACTGACACAGACACTGGCTGGGGCTGATGTTTTTTGAATGGGTTTTACAAGTTTTTTCGTTGCCAAACGCCAGTAAACATACCACGTAGTCGCGCGAACTCGGCGATGAAAATTTGTTCGCGCATATTGGAACGCCACCTGGCGGGTATTTAGAGGAGTTGCTCGGCGGGTGCTTTTTTTTATGGGATTTCGCCCGTGGTCGACCGTCGACAAGATTTTTTTTTAATATAGTAAGGTCGGAATTTTATCGAATTATCGGAATAAGTTGCAATTTTGTGAATCGTTATAAGAACTGAAGTTGAAAAGTTTCCGAATTCTAGACAACTATTTTTTGCGATTTTTTTTATATCTTTATTTTGGTTTTGATGGTTTTTGAGCTTATTTTTTAAATTGAGTAAGTTGGGGTGAAAATTTTAACGAGCTTTTCAATTTTTTTAACATGTCGGAGCACTTAGATGTTTTGGGAAAAATTTTCAAGAAATGTAAAATTTTCATCAACTTTGCATTTACAGAGTTATAATATTTCCTAGTTTTGAAGAATGATGAAATTTTATGATATTAATCAATTTTTTCGATTTTCCCACACTATTTTGACAGTTAAAATGTTTTTTGCGAAAAAAAAAAACATTTCAACTTCCAAAATTGTGTTGGAAAATCGAAAAAAATTGATTACAATCATAACATTATTAAATCACCCACTGAAAATCCATTCCATCGACTGTAAAATGATGAAATTCTCAAGTTTAGGAATTTGTTGAAATTTTGGAACTTTCAAAAATATGTATTGCAGTTTTAAAATTTCGAGTTTTTGCAAATTTGTTGTATACATCGAAATTTGACTTTTTGACCCTGTTGGAATTTTATACATATAATTGAAAATATCTGATATGAGGTCCCGAAAATTTTAAAATAAAATGAAAGTTCGAAATTTATATGTAAAGTTGAAAAATTAAATGTTGACAAGTGTCTATTTTTGTACTTTTCACTTTTTCCGTAATTATAGCTCATTATAAAACCTCACCAAAATCTAGATAATTCATCAATTTCAAATACGATGATAAAACAATGTGAACTGTCAATATTTCGCGCGACAAGGGGGAGAGGAGTAGTATAATTGACGATTAAAAAAACTTAGATAAATTAAAAACCATATTCAATTTTTTATTAAACTCTGTTATCGTGTACTACTGTTTTTTGCCGTTAATTTGCAATAACTTTTTTTCACTATTGCATCGCGTGATTGCAATAATCATCACGAAAAAAAAAAATTAAATGCCGACTCGTATATTCTCTCGTGCCACGAGACGCCCGGATCCAGTTCAATCAGAAACGTGGTATTTCACGATTCCTGAAGGAAAATCCATCGGACGGGGCTCCGAAGTGCAGGAGGAAAAGAAAAGAAACAAAAAAAAGAAAAAGAAAGAGAAAAAAGTGCGGCGGTACGTGATTCGCGTTTAATTGGAAATATGGTCCAGCCATAAAGTGAGTAGGAGCGGAGCGGAGCGACCACGATAGCGCTGAGGCAAGCGCTGCGAGAGTGCGAGTCCGAGCTGCTCCGAGCAGAGCATATTATGTTGTGCCAACTCGGCGAAAACGCGAACCCGCACCAGCAGCGTCAAAGGAACAGAAAGAGAATAGACCAAGAGATTAGGGCCCTCGATCGACAGCTGGGTCGCGTGCACGCCGCCCCATAACTTTCGCCGCCCCAAAACTTTCGCATTGTTCCTGCAGTCATTAAAGAGAAATAATCCTATTAAAGTTCGCGAGTCGCGACAGAGCAGTGGAATTTTCACATTTTTTTCAAAATTCATATTCAAGTTTTCGGATAAACACTCGTCTCTTGATTCAGTAACATTCGATTTAGGAGCCGCTTGATTTAGTAACGGGCCAAACATTTGATTTAGGAACCTTCCCCTCTCGTGCCCTGTCCCCACCATACCGCCACGGTGTCCGCCATCTTGCCCGCGAAATTCAAAATTGACTGTGGCTGTAACGTACTAGCCGTTCCATAAACATTGTTCTCGCTGGGCGCGATGGTGGGATCCCCTCTCATCGCTGCTAAATCGAATGTCTGAATTACAGATGAGGCTACTAAATCAAGAGATGAGTGTATTATGGAAAGATGTGTAACACACATTTTCTGATTCTGAAATTCGATGTTTCTAAGTGAAAAAGTTTCAATAAATTCATAAATCTGAACGGACAAATTTTTGAAATTGAGAAATTATAATACACCCAAAATATGACAATAACTAGCAAAAAATTTTCAAAAATAACTATAAATCGTAGGAAAAGTGACTCCACCCGGAGAAATTCTAAATATATGCATAAAAAAACTTTCTAGAGGGCAAACAGCAGTCCGAAATTGCATCTGAGAATCAATTAAAACCAAAAGTGTCCATCGTCAACATAAACAACTCGAAACTCGAGAACGACAGTTGCAGTGAAGCCATCGATTCGGAAACAAAATAATGCATGATCCAGCGGGTTCGGTGTTATTATCGTTCGAGCGCGTTCAGTTGATCCAACGAAGCTCGATTGAAGCGCGATGACGAATCACGTATTCCACGACTGATTCATATCGGAGCGGAATCGATTATGGCGGGGAGTACGTACAGTAGATGAGAATGGTCCAGGGGGGAGGGGAGGGGGGGGGGACAAGTTTAGTGCCGGCCAAGTAGTGCCCTGTGACTAATTTGATAAACCGGGAATCGAATAGAACAAGTTCAACAACTGAATCAGCCGGCAAACGTTTGAGGTTTAACCGAGTTCAATTCCCCAAAGTTAGCGACCCTTTAACTATGGCGCGTCATCTCTTTCTTTCTTGCAATATACTTTGTTTGGATGTGAGTACTTTTCATTTTTTTTATACGCCTCAGGTTAACTATTAACAAACTATTCATCGCGCGAAGTACTGACAATTTACATTATTTATCACAATAAGTATTGAAAAGAAATAGATTATTTAGATTTTGTTGATGCTTTATCCTGAGATACAATAACGGAAAAAGTCGAGAGTACAAAAAAAATACCGCAGTTACAATTATAATTCTACATATCCGAATTTGTGACTTTTTTATTTAAACTTCGAACTTTCATTATTTTGAAATTTTTGGGACTCTAGAACAGGTATTTTCAAGTTTATAAAATTCCAACGAGGTTAAAAACTTTAGTATTACAAAATCTACGAAATATTTTCAATACATCGGAATTTTGAAATTCGAAAACACCGTGAAAACAACTCTTAATGTAAACAACTCTTTTATAAACTCTGAAATCATTAAAATAATTGTCCACAATTTTTTGAATTTACGTATTTGCTTATAAAACGTAACAAATCATACATTTTCATAAATTTTTAACGACTTTTAGAAATTTCCAACGATTTTCAATAATTTTCCACAATTTTCCGAATTTAAGTATTTGACTACATAATGTAAGAAATCGTAAATATTCACTAATTTCTAACGATTTTCTGAAATTTCAAAAGATTGTCAATAATTTTCCAAATTTACATATTTGACTATGAAAAATAACAAACCGTGATTTTTAAAAATTTTTAAACGATTTTCAATAACTTTCCACGATTTTACAACGTTTTGGATCCACATTTTGGTCTACAATTTTTAACATTTGACCAAAAAAAATGTAACAAATCGTAAATTTCCACTAATTTCTAAAGATTTTTCGAAATTTTCAAAGATTTTCAATAATTTTCCATAATTTTCCAAATTTACGTATTTGACTACAAAATATAAAAAATCGTGAATGTTCATAAATTATCAACGATTTTTCAAATTTTTCTAAGATTTTCAATAACCATTTACAAAATTTCCGCAAATTCAAAAATTCCGAAACTTCACAAGCTTAAAACTTGGAAATTTTTCGAGATCGTCAAAAACTTGAAAACTTTTCCAAATTCTCCATACACTTCAGAACTTGATAAGCCTATAGAACTTGACTCAATTCCAAAATTCCATAAACAAATTTACAAAAATACTGAAAAATAAAATGCCCCTCTCTGATGAAAATCTCGACTGCTACGCCCTTGGTAGTTCGCGGTTCGATTGGGGTGGCTTCCGGGGTTTGTCGGAGGCAGCAAAAACTATGGCCCATTACTCTACGATTCAAGAAATTTAATGACCTTGACCTAGTTTCGACTTTTAACAAAACGAGTGCACAATTTACACTTACAAACATTGTCTAATCAACGAACATTTCTGAATTCGAAAATTCTCGAACAATCTCCATTCCTTGTGATTTCACGTAATTACTGATATGAAATATCGATACTCAAGCTGAGCAAGTATCGATGAGGTGCAGCAGCAGCAGCAGGAGAGAGCGAGGCAAAGCGAGAGCCGACGGAGTTGGCGAAAAAGGAGGCTACGACGACGACGAACGGGGCTTGGGAGGGGAGCAAGGGAGTTAGTAGTGTAGGAGGTGGGTGATGCTATGGTGGAGGAGGAAAGTTATCCAATTATTGTCTAACCCGGAAGCAACTTGGGAGAGAAGCCTCCGTTCGCCTCAACCGGGGACCCCCCCTGCTGTCCCTTCACTCCCTTCACTCCCTGACCCTCACAAAGTCTCGCGCACAATCGAGCCGCGATAAGTAAAGTTTGTTTCAAAACTTGGCACGGAAGAGAAACCGGCCTTTTTTGTTTTTCCGTTATCCTTTTTTTTTCTATTATCGGCCACATGCAAAATGCAAACGAGGAAAACTGTTGCCCGGGAAATACCCCGGGCAACAGGCGTAAAATTACGTATTACACTCGTCTCTTGATTTAGTAGCCTCATCCGCAATTCAGACATTCGATTTAGCAGCGGCGTAAGGGGATCCTACCATCGCGCCCAGCGAGAACAATGTTTTTGGAACGGCTAGTACATTACAGCCATAAATGGTCAATTTTGAATTTCGCGGGCAAGATGGCGAACACCGTGGCGGTATGGTGGGGACAGGGCACGAAAGGGGAAGGTTACTAAATTAAATGTTTGGCCCGCTACTAAATCAAGCGGCTACTAAATCGAATGTTACTAAATTAAGAGACGAGTGTACGAATAATTGAAGACAAGTTGTTGACAGGGTGTCGAAGTTCATCAAATGCCGCGATTTGTGAAAAATTCGAAATTATTCTAAGTTTGTATGTGGGCAAAGTTGGAAAATTGGGTGCTTGAATTTCAAACATTGAATTTAAAAATTCTTGGAATGGACTGTTCGTGGAAAAGTATGGAATTCGAAAATGTGCCAATTTTGTGTGTGGGATTTCAAAATTTCGTGTTTCAATGTCAAAGGCAAAAATTTCTAATTTCTCTGAGTTTTCCATTCGCAGAAAAAAGTTAACTTCAGAAATTGGAGAACTAAAAAAATGCTAATTACTGGATAGAAAAGTTCGAGAACTTTGAGAGTTGATATTTTGAATCCTGTAAATTGTAAATTCTGAAATTTCAAATAAAAATAGTTGATCTCGAAGGTTTCCAGTATTGAATCAAGGAATTCGGTTTTACGTTAATCACGGAATTTTAATTTCCAATCTCAAACGCCAGTAAAGAGCAAATCAATTTGAATCGTTTCAAAATCTAAAAATGTCAGATTTCACATTCTGATTCAAAATACTTGGATTTTACTATTCTCATTATTGGATTAGTTCATCATTCGAGAATGATAAACATTTTAAGTGCGATAATTCACGAATTTTATCCTTGAAGAATTTTGAACAACTTGAACATACAATAATTATCAACGATTATTAGACTATTCGAATTAACATAAAGCAAAGAAAAAGGCTAACCAAAATTTCAACTGAAGCTCATTATCATCGTCCAAAGGCACAAGGAGAAAAACCGAGTTAAAATCCCATTTTTACATATGAAAATGCTGACGTGTTCCACGTACTTTTTCCACAAGCAAAAGTCTACTGCAGTAGACTCCAGTTATAGTCATTGCTTATAAAGTGGATCTCACTTTCTGCACCGAGAGAGATTTTAACATTATTAGATACTCGCAAAATAGACGCGCGACAAGAGATTGCCATGACCGCGAATCTCATAAATCTCATAAATATTTATTGTCCAAGAAGACATAATAGCCGGAGAATCCGGGGTTGGGTAATTTCGAACGAATCGCGGAATGTCAGTCTTTGTTTCTTTGTGGGGAAATGCAACGAGGGGGAAAAAGACGGCGCGTATGAAGAGGGACCGAGAGGAGGAGGAGCAGACGACGAGCGTCGGAACGGGAGGAGAGGCGACTACTTAAACTTGCCGGAAACTTTCCAAGTTAACTCAGTTAAGTTCTCTATCCGTCTCGCTCTCTTTCTCTCTCACCCTCTTCGGCAGAAACTAAACTTCGGTTCTACAACCATCCGTGGCACGACCCCCGCCGCCCGCCCGCCCTTTGCGTGTAGTGTATTTTGGGATTAACACTTTTTCACCCCCTCCCCCTCACACACATCTGCACTAAACTGCACAGCAAAGGGGATCTTCGTGTATCAAGAGTCATCAGATTCTCCAGATGCAGAAGATGGAAATTTGACAAATTGTTTGCAAGCGAAGAAAAAATTAATGACTTTCAAAATTAAAAACACGAATGAGTTTTCTACTCCACAATAGTATATTGTACGACTAGTGGAAGAAAGAGGAGATTCCTCGAGCGTGGAGATTACCTCACGAGCGTAGCGAGTGTGGCAACACACGACTGGAATCTCCTCTTTCGACCAATAGTCACAAACAATAGTCACAAACAATATTTTATTCAACAACCGCGAGAGATATGTGATCTCACGGCCCTGCTGAGAGGGGGGAAATAATGGGTTACCTGACTCATTGACGCAACAATCGCCCTTAGAGCTTTGCTACGTACTTAAGGGAGTTGAAAACTAATTATCCTTTTCGATGCTTTTATTTTTATCGGGACTGATTATGACTATTCGACACTTTTGTAAACAACAACAAAAACATTGCAGCAATACACAGTTTTGTAATTTTGAGTTTAGGGTTGGGGAGTTTGACGTTTCGATATATGTCGAGTC
>JAPYZK010004848.1:0-16302 GCA_030522785.1 Platygaster equestris
TTTTGAAGTTTTCGAGAATTTTTCAGAACTTGGAAGTTTTGAACACTCATAAAGATGAAAAATTATCAAGTTTCGACATTTTTGAAGTTCTGGGAATTCTGCATACATTCAAGTATTTTGAAGTTTTTCAGTGTACAGATTTCGATAATTTTGGAATTGTAGAAATTTGAAACTTCGAAATAATGAAGTTTTGGAACTTATAAAGCCTTGGAATTGTAAATTTTCAACTAATTATGAGGTTCTAAAGTTTTGGAAGTTTCGGGAATTTTACGAGTTTTTAAAATGTTGGAATTTTTTGAAAATGTTTAAAAACTTTGAAGTTTCAGAATTTTCAAGATTAAAAATTATCAAGTTTTGACATTTGTACAGTTCTGGAAATTTCGCAAGTTTTGAAGCTTAGAATTTTCGAAACTTGAGAAGTTTTTCAAACGTCGGAATTTTGAAGTTTTCGAGAATTTTCAAGAACTTGGAAGTTTCGAAGACTTATAAAGATGAAAAATTATTATAAGTTTCAACATTTTTAAAGTTCTGGGAACTCCGCATACTTTCAAGTATTTTGAATTTTCAAAGCAAAGAAATTTCAAAATTTTTGATGTTTCAAGATTTTCAAGTTCCCAAGTTGTAAAGTTTTGAAATTTTCCAAAATTTTCGAACTTTCAAAGCTTTGGAAATTTCGAAATTCAATGGAATTGTGAAATTTTGAGAAATTATAAAGTACTGCTAAATAAACTTTACAAAGTTCCGGAAATTTTGTGAGTTTCAAAAATGTTAGAATTTCGAACTTTTCCAATAACCAAGAACTTTCAAGTTTTTGAAAATTCCAAAGATCACAGGTAATTAAGTTGTGACACGTTTAAAGTTTGACATCGCTTGGAATGATGACTCCCAACTTGGGAATCATGACTCCCATTTATCGGAGAGTGAATCACCCCTCGCCCATCCCTAATAATACCCATCATTAACAATTCCCAAATACTTCGAATTTCATATGCACCAATTAAGATCACTTGGCAAGTCAAATTCCACTTCCTGCATTTTCAGGCTGAAAATCCAAAAAACAAACACCCATACCCACTCCCAAACCCCGAAGCAAAACCTCATCTTTTCCCCGACTTTTTGTTTTTGCGTCACCTATCCATACAACCGAAATTCTAATTCCTGTGGCAACTGTGAGCGAGGTGAGACAGGAGACGTAAAGAAGTGGCAGCTGCTCGAGGGAATCGATATTCGATACAGCGCCCTTGAGTGGGTCCCGAAAGGATGACGTCCCACCCCGTTTTCGGCGACTCCTCGTCACCGGGCATTCCGGGGCCCGCTTTTTACGCGGGGCCCGTCCCGAGAGCGAGTCCTCGGACGCCGAGAATCGGCAAAACCGGACCCCGCGAGGGGGTTCAGCCCCAACCTCATCGGAAACGCCATAAATTGCATTCTTCCAACCCAGATGCCGTATATTCGTTGTAAATAATATCGCTTGCTACAAAAGGACTGGACTTACCTCCTTTCGCGGCGCGCGCTGAATTCAGTAGACCAAGTTAATGAGACCGCCGCGGGGAACGAAATTTGTCGAAAAAATCATTTGTTGGGGGAAAAAAGAGCGCTACGGGTTTGTTATGGGTTGTCTATTTTCGGGGATTATGGTCATTTTTCGGGCTTTCGATTGATGCTTTCGAATGCGGGATATATACCGCTTCTTTCGAGGTCGATTTGTCTGAATGTGTGAAATATTGATGAGTTTTTTTTTTCTATTGGGGAAATTCGGTCTTTCATGATTTTACAGGGTGTACAAAAATTACGAAATCCGGAAGGACTTCGTCCGTCGCTTGAAGAAAAAATAAGAATGAAAAATATATTACTAACAACAGAAAAACATGGATTTTATATGTAATTCTGTGAAGATTTTTCTTTGGTCATTTCGTTTGAACATTGAATGTTGAACTTTTGAAAAAAATAAAATAAAAATGAAAAATATATTACTAACAACGAAAAACATAGATTTTTCATGAAATTCTCTGACGATTTTTCATTGCACATTTAGTTTGAACATTGAATGTTAAACTTTTTGAACATTTACATTAATTTTCTAAATTTGGTGAAGTTTGAAGAATTTTATTTATTCATTTTTTCTTTGCAAACGTTCGCTTAGTGAAATTTCCAACATTTTCAAATTCTCACGAATGTTAAATATTCTTGCGGTATAATGAGAAATTTTGAATATTTTACAGCAAAATCAAATTGCTGACAGAATTTGAGAAAAAATTTGAATTTTTTGGAATTCGACGAATTATCAGACGTGAAAATTCGAAGGAATTCGAAAAGTGTGCAATTTTGAAGGATTCGATAAATTTATATATTCCGAAAAATTATTGCACTGCTTCAACGATTTTTGAATTTTCACAATTTTGCGAAAATTACGAAATTCTTCAAGTTCAAAAGAAACTTCCAACTCGTCTAAATATTTCAAGATTCTCATTTTTTGGAAGATGAAAAATTATTTTCCAATTTTTCCAAAATTTGGAATTTGGGGAAACCAAAAATTCCGAAAAAGGTTTGAATTTCCGTAAAGATTCAAAAATCTCCAAATTCTGCAAAATTTTTTCCAATTGAAATATTCTCCAAATATGCAAATTTGTGAATATTAAAATAGTTAAACTTCACAAAATTTGAGAATTTCTTCGACTCCGAAACATTTGTAATTACTAAGTCAACTGGTGTAAATTTCGAAAATATTTATCATTCAATCTCCGTTCATTTTGCGAATTTCAAAAAATGCCGAAGGCTCAAAATTCTATAGAATTCGAGTTCTAAAATTCTAGAATTCACCCTATCAAAATCCCTGCCTCCCACGCCAGTAAAATAAACACAAAAAAGCAGAACATAATCATAGCAAGTTCTCCCTTAAAAAATTAATTTTCATTTTCCGCATTATTCAACATAAAATCTAAAATTTTGAACCTTATTACCCCAAAATTGAAAATGAATACTTCAATATTCCATCCCATTTTCCGAAAATTCGAGTACGATTTCCAAAAATTCACCATCTTCATTTTCCCAAAAATCACAATCATCCACCATTTTTGATCCACACGTCAAAACGTCTTTAACAAACTCGTGCAAAACCACTTCAGGACGCGATGAATCAAACCATCGAAGTTGTCATCTTCAAATTACAATTTTCGAGCACGGATTGCCCGAAGGAAAATAAATAATGCGACATCGGGGGGAGTTAAGTCTTCATCCGCGAAAAGTTGGTGGACAAAGCCCACTCTCTGTGTGGGACAGCCACCCACGCCACGCGCACTCAACTTAAGGAGCGAAAACGGTCAACGTCAAAGACACTCGACCCCCATAAGCGCGCGACTATGACTAATGCACGAGGGACATACCAATTACGCGAATCGTCTGCGCGCGGCACATTATCAATTTCAAATAAATATTCATCAGAAACCCACAAATGAGACGTATGAATCCCGAACAGGCCTCAAATAATCAAGAAAGTTTCAGGAAACTCCATAAGAAACGACATAAATTCTTCATTCCATCAATTTTTTTCAATTTTCAAAATTTGTTATGAAGCGCTACGTAGCGCTTCAAAAAAATTTTTCAAGTTATTTCCAAAATATCTCAAAAACTCTCCTTTTCATTATTTTCAAAATTTGTTGCGAAGCGCTACGTAGCGCTTCGTAGCGCTTCGGAACTCATTTTTCTTTTACTCCCAAAACTTCTCGAAAATTCTCCAAAGTACTAAAAAGTATCGAAATACTCCCAATTTCGGCAGGAATCCCTCAAAAAACCCTCGAAAACAGGATTTTCCAAAACTCACCATCCTCTCTACCGCGAAAATGCTCGCGAGCCCAAAGATGGATGCCAAACTCGAGCTCGGATTCTTCCCAGCATAATTGCGTGACTTTTCCGCAAATGGAATCTCGCCCGCGGCCAACATTCGCAGGGTAAGAAAGTGAAAAAAGCCCGAGGGGGATAAACGCCGCTCTGGCATTTATCGTGCGTTTTTGCGCGCGTTCTACATTTGAAATATCGATACGGCGAGAGTCATAATTCTCGCGCGGATAGACACGGATACTTAATTACTTAATTTCTTAATTGCCGCGGCTGCGGTGGTTCAGAAGTTCGGACAAATTGCGGCGCGACGTTTTATATACGCTTTATCGCCGCAGCTGCGGGAGTCCCGAGTGTCGGCGGTGAAACGCGGAAAATTGCGGCGATTTGCGGACGGGTCGACGGGAAAATAGCAATAATTCAGTTTTAATTCGATTTAGAACGTTTTTCAACAATTGTAATAGTATTTTTTTGATGGCATTTCATAATTAATAAATATGAAAATTCGGACTGATGTTGAAACTTAGATCGGCGGACTTAAAAATTAATCGGTATCAATCCCCTCAATAATTTCCAAAATTCCTCAGACATCGAGTCTCATCATCGTTTCCACATCGATCCGAATCACAATCATTTCCCAATCTCCGAATCTACTTAAAAAAAAATTTAACTCGTTCCTCGCCTTTGGCGAAACCTCGTGACGCGCTAATATGGGAGAGTATATAGGCCGGCGTCCGCGGAGGTGCTAAACAACGCTAATATTCGACCATTTCGGTCGGCCCGACACGTTAGACTCCGTCGTTGACGCAATCATTTCGCGCTGTTGAAAAAGGAGGAGAACGACTGTCCCGGCCTTTGCTTTCGCGTTATTTTCGACTCTCGGACACGTTATGTTAGATAAGTCGGCGGTTCCCCAAGTTTACTGCGGGACAAACTCGCCCGAGCGTGCGTACACGCCGACCCAGTATCCGAGTAACGACCTGGACTTAACCGACTTACACTCGCGATCCTACGCAAATAAGTAGTGGACGAACGTTAAATCGGCCCACGTCAGTTCTCTTTTCGTTTTTGCTCCGACTCGACACGCGAATCAAAGTCGTCATGAAGGGGGGGGGGGGGGGGGGGGGGGGGGGCGGGCCCCCTCCCGCACATCCTTTGTTTTGTTGTTGTGGGTATAACTCGTAACCCCTTCGTCGTGAATGAGTTTCTGTCATGATAAAACGAGCTAAAAACGATGTTTGGGAATATGAAAAAAAATTGTTCGAAAAAAAACTACCCCTTTGAGTCCGATATATTATGAGCTCTGATTATATGCAACTAAATAAAAAACGTGAAATTCGAACATAAAATTTTCCTGTTTTTCGAAAACAGGAAGAATTTCAAATTTGGATTGTATGGTTTTCCACTGATTTTTGTGGAATGCGAATAAGGTGACACATTTGCGGAATTTATTCGTTTCAAATTTTTGGAATAGAAAATTCTTCACTCGAAAAATTTTGACGAAGAAATTTTTGTGTTTTTGACGACGAAAATTTAGAATCTATGAATCGTCAAAATTTGTGAGTTCAATTTCGAATCACCTATTTATTAAATGTTGCATTTTCGTTTTTTCCCTAATTTTACAGTAATTTTCATAATTTACTTAAATTCCTAAGAATTTTCGATGATCTATGATCCCTGAAATTGTCAATTTGAATTCCAATTCATCACTAACTTTCAATTCACAAATCTCAGAACCCCAATTATTTCGAAACTCTGTGAATTTCCAAAAAGCGGTCCTATCAAAAATGGATCAAATTCCACGATCTGAGATTTCAGAGAATTTCGGATGATCTACAATCCCGAAATTTTCGAATTTTCATTCCAACTCACATCTAAATTCCAATTTCCAAATCCTAAAAGTCCTCAAACTCTAATCTCCCTCTTTTTCCGAAACAGAAAAAAATTGGAACAACCACGAAACCCAAAACCTCACAATTTAAATAAAAAAAAAACTTCTCTCTCTCCACAAAAAGAATGTCGCCGAGAATCTCGGCGTCGCCGCGAATTTTTCGGCGGCCGAAAAATTCGGGGCTCGGTCGCAACCGATTGGCGATTCCCGAGCGCAAAAAACTTCGGAAATTCGCGCGCGCGTTCGAGGCCTACCATATTTGCGCCGCGTAATTGGTCATACTTTTGTAACCAGCTGTCGGGATCAGCTTCTACACGCCGCGCTTTTTACCGCATGTCCGCGCTCGTTTCGACCAAAATCAGATACGTGATTAACTCGGCGCAAAGCGAAGGTGAGTACGAACATCAGTTATTTCTTGACGTACTGTTTTGCGAGGGACCTCCGGGTGCACGCCGTCAATCCCCGGAGAAACTCGAGCGCGTCAAGCCGCGATCTAGTTTCCTTGAAAAAGCGACGTTTTTTTCATAACCCTCGCCCCGTAGGCATGAGCCTCGCGGATAATTTGTAGACCGCTTCTGGGTACGATTACCACAAATTCGCGATTTTTTTAAAGGTTAGACTTTGCCCCAGTGATTCTAGTTTTTATAAAATTTTTTATGTGACTCCGGTGCATTTACGCGTTTTTATGCGACAGCGTAGAGTGTTGTAAAGTTGTACTTTATGATACAGAGTAACATAATGTGAAAACTGATCTGCGCATGCGCGTATCATGATACAGAGGAGCATAAAGTGAAAACTGATCTGCGCATGCGCGTATTACGATACAGTAACTTTTAAAACTGCGAATGCTCTACAAGAACAACTGAATTGAATCAGCTTACAATTAGTCAATTCAATTTTGGATTCAAATTTTCTCTTAAAAAGATCTTGAAATCTCAGATAATCGTAGATCATCGAAAATTCGTTAAAATCTCAGACTGTGAAATTTGATCTTTTTGTGATTCGATAAAACATAATATATAATAATATTAAAAAACATAATATTTTAGAATCTTAATATAGATAAAACATAATATTTTAGAATCTTTCGAAAAATTTAGGATTTTCATATTTTTGAAAGGGAACAAAATTTTACGCATTTCCTGAAAAGTTCAAGATTTTCAAACATTTCAAAATACTTGAATTCTTGAAGAAACTTATATCCTCAAATTAAAAAAAAACTCAACATTTTTTGTTTTTTATAAAAAACATCAAATTTTCACAATAAAAAGAAATCGAAATTTCCGATTATTTCCGAAAACTGACAATTTCCATTAAACTCTGAATGTCAAATTTTCTGAACAAATCAAATTATGCGAATTTTCAGAAAAACGGAGAATTCGCAAATCTGTTGCAAAACTACAAATTCTCAAATTTCTGAAAAACAGAATTTTTTCATCAAGAAAAAACTAAAAATTCACGAATCCTTATAAAATCTAACAATTTTCAAAATTTTCTAAAAAACTCCAACATCTCAAATTCCTCAGAAAACCCGATATTTTTCAATTCCGAAAGAACGTTGAATTCCAAAAATTTCTGAAAAACTCAGAATTTCCAAATTTCAAAAACTCAAATTTTGCCAATTATACAAAAAACGATTAAAAATACAATTATCAAATATTGTACACAAGCATATCAAGATTGTACTGAATGCAAATTCAATCAATTTTTCGTTCGAAAAACGCTCTGAAATTAATTTTCCAATGATTTTACACAATGACCAAAACGTCGCCTAAACATCGCCTTTTGGAGACGTTTTGGCGTCGAAATTTCGTCGCTCCTAGTTGGCTAGGGCACGTAACGACACTGCCCCCCCCCCCCTCCTCCCCCCCGCCCCCCAAACAATAAATAATAAAAAAATCCAGTCCCTTCAAACATTATTTTCAAACCTCCGAAAAAACCCCCTAACCTTATCATCAAGTGTTTAAAAAAGCCAGGACGTATTTATTTTTCCATCAACATACTCATCGAAAATACACAAAGTGATCCGGAGATCTCGAACTCCCATTCCCGTAACGGGCCGTATTTCCGTTTTTCTTAGCCCAAACGAGCCCCTCGATACCAATTCAAACAGGCCTGGTGTTGTTACACGCTCGACACAATTTTTGCCTGCGATAACAAAAATATTATCCTTCCAAACCCCGGGTGAATTATCATAAGTTTGCAGCGCGCGTTCGCTCCCTTTGAATCCCGAGAGAGTTGTTTTGCCGCGCACTTGTGCCCGCGTTCGTGGTGCGTCCAGACGCAAGACGAAAAACTTGAATAAGCGTCAAGACTCGCGATGGCGAAGACTTGCCATCCTGTCCCACGCGACGGCTCGTGGCTGTTCCCGACACAGCAATCATCGTACCATCATTGCAGAAATTGATTCGAACTGATTTTGCCAACATTGTGTTCAATGATGCAGATATAGTTTATTGTGCGACTAGTGGGATAAATATGTGATTTCATGGCCCTGCTGAGAAGGAGAGAAATAATGGGTTACCTGACTGATTGACGTAACAATCAGAGGTAATACACAAAGTCTAAAATTCGAATGTACGTGATTTATCAAACTTCTTCTTAATTCAAATATAATGACAATAAACAAAAAATAAAAATGTAGTAATTTAATACATCGCAAAATCAAAATCCATCAATTAAAATACTAAAAAAACATAAAAACGAAACATATCAAACTATAAAATTTCACACTTCAAAAAATGGGAAATTCTCTCTCGCTCAAATTTCTGCAACTCATTACAAACATTAAACATTTTTAAAGTTTCAAAATCCTTTCAACTCAAATTAAAAAAAAAACGTATCCCCAAATTCCGTAACCTCAAAATTCTCCAATCCAAACCTCTCAAATTTCTCAATCATCCAACCCCCCCCCCCCCTCCATCGCCATATTTCGCACCTCCTTGAATGCAAAAATCCTCGAAACACTCACTCGCTCACTCAAAGGCCGACTTTCTTATTTATTCAAATTCAACAAGTTCTTTGATCCGCCCAACGACTTAAAACACGTATGTACTTTTCTTCCGCCAGTGACAGTTTTATAATTGAATCATGCGTAATTCATGGGTAATTCAAATATGGCCATGCTCGTATCGGGCGTGAAAAAATGTGTATCGTACGGTCACTCGTGTTAATTTAAGAATCGTCGGCGATTTCCTGCGGCTCGAGTGTACAGTCAAGGTTTTTGTGAGCGCCGCGGCAAAGAAGTGCCGCCTACAAACGTAAAAAGACCCAGCGAGCATCCTCGCGATAAAAGTAAACTTCGGCCAAGGAGATATAAACCAATTCGTTTTTCCCCGCGAGGGCGCACCTACACGCGAGCATTCGCCGGCTTCCTACGCACGTATTTATAACTTTTCTTTGGCGAACGCCCAAAAACTTGCTCGAGGAATTTAAGGGTTCCCACGTATCTTTTTCCGGACCTCGAAATGCGACATTTCGGGAAGGACATGCATTTTCATTCACTTCCGGTGTAACAAAATACAATAAAATCGCGAAGGTGCTCCGAAAAACTACTCATATAACATCCCCATCCATATACGATATTCAAAAACCTTCTGAAGGGCTGAAAACCCTTCAAAATTTTTGTCCCTTCAAGCACGTAGCCAGGGAGGGGGCTGAAGCCCTCCCGGAAATTCTGGAAAGTTTGAAAAATCTAGCACATTGCCAAAAAGTGTACTTTGAAAAAAATAGTTTAAAAATGAAGATTTTCACAAGTGTAAACATTTTCGAGAAAGTTAATAATTTTTAACATTTTCGACATTTCAAGATTTTCAAGAATTTGGGGAATTTTCAGAGTTTGGAGGAATTCGAGAACTTTAGATGTTTTTAGGAGTTTGGAAATTTCAAAATTTTAAAAATTTTGGAAATTTCGAAATTTGGAAACAGTTTCAACAATTCTGGAAATTCGCAATATTTTCATAATTATTAAAATTACGAGAATTTCACGAATTCGTAACTTTTAGAGAAATTTAATGATTTGCAATATTTTCAACATTTCAAGATTTTTCACAATTTCGAGAATTTTCAAAGTTTGAAGTGTTTTGAGGATTTTGGAAGTTATTGGAATTTTGAAAAGTTCAAGAATCCCAAAATTTGGGTAAATTTCAGAGATTTTTAAATGTTCCAAAAACTCTGAAAATTCGCAATATTCTCATAATTCTTGGGATTGCGAAAATTTTATGAATTCTTAACATTTTGAGAAACTTAATAATTTGGGAGTTTCCTAACATTTTAAGATTTTCAACAATTTTGAGAATTTCCGAAAATTGAAGTATTTCAAGAGTTTCGGAAATTATTGGGAATTCTGAAAATTTCAAGAATCTTAAAATTTTCATAAATTTCAGAGATTTGTGAAAGTTTCAAGAATTTTGGAAATATACACTATTTTTATCATTTTTGAAATTACTAAAATTTTACGTCTTCACATTTCGAAAAACTTGATTATTCACAACATTTAAAGATTTTTAATAATTTAGAGAATTTCGAAAGTTTTTGTATTTTTTTTACTGTAGTTCCAAAAATTTTAGAAATTCGAAGGATTTAAAAAAGTTTTGCGAATCTTGAGAATTAAGGCAGTTTCGATAATACTAAAATTTGGACAATTTCACGAATTTCCAAAATTTCGAAAAACTTTCGTTTAGTTGGAATATTTTTATTACATTTCTATATTTTCAACTATTTTGATGAATTTCAAAGTTTAGAGGATGTTCCAAATTTTTGAACTTTTTGGAATTTCCGAAATTTTCAGAATTTCGAAAATTTTTATAATTTCAAAGATTTTAAAATGTTCTGAACATACTGAACATTCACAATACTTCGATAATTATTATTAAAATTACTCAAATTTTACGAATTCCTGAAACTCTGAGAAACTCGAATTATTCGTACATTTCGAACATTTCAAGATTTTCAACAATTCCACGACTCTTAAAAGTTTGGAGTATTTTGAGAATTCCAAAAGTCTAGAGAATTTCGACAATCTTAAAAATTCCAAAAATTGTGGGAACTTCAGAGATTCAAAAGAGATCAGAAAGTTCTTCAAATTCCGAGAATTACTGAAATTTTCATAATTCCCTAAAAAAACTTTTCAAACTTGTTGAATGAATTACAAGTAAAAATCACCTTAGCCCCCTCCGAACGAAATTCCTGATTACCTCCTCGTGTCCCTCCCTAAAACGTCCCTTTTTTCAACTTCCCCATTGCCACCGCTTAGTCGAGACATTCTAAATATTTCGTAGCAATTACATATACTCCAGCGGCGCGCCAATTGGTCACCGCAAAAATGTCCCGCGGTATCCCGATGGCAATTTCTCGGTGGCTCGTCCCTTTTTACGATAATCACAGGGTTCCGCAAAATTCGGCGCTTCTAATGCTCGTCAAAGGGCACGGCGAAACAAAAAAAGAACCCACGATCGCGCTCGCGCCGAGAGCAAAATCGAGCAAAACGTCTGGCAACATCTGTTTCGAAATTGAATCTTCGCGTACTTAAGGATTCATTGCGATTCTTGCCGTGTAATTATTCTTGCGGGCTCACGGCATTCGTACGAACGCGCATGACGTATCTCGCTAGTACATCGTGCGCCGAGTTGAAATGTGAATTATATCTTATTTTAGGTCTTATTATTACGACGGCGGTGGGCCGAGGCACGGTGGTCAAGAGCATCCCCATAATTACGTCTTCTCTGTCACTGTCATGCTGTCTTTGGGCACTTTTCGGCCCGCTGAATGACGCCGAGTGTGCTCCGGGATTATTGCGTTTTTGCATGTCCCGTGGTACTTGGGTGCTGAATGCGAAGACCGAATTTACGACGAATTCGGAAAGAGAGAGGTTGAGAAAATTGAATCGCGAAGTGTAACTAGTATTTGGTTGATTCCAAGTTGGTGCGAATCAATTAAGTACCAGTAAAAATGATTCAATAATATCAATTGGGTTCAATCGTTGTACCACAGAGGTCAAATTGACAAGTCTATATAGCTACTGAATAACTCGATCTGGTTACATCTGCAGATTTACCTTCAGCCTAAACACATCAATCTAGTTAGTGCGACCAGATTTATAGAGTTGTGTAACTTGATGCTGTAACTACAGTGATCTAGTTACTTCATGAAGTAACAATCCACTATGGACTTCTTCGGGTCTGTTATGGAGGGTACTAACGGTTTAAATCCTCTGTAGACAACTTCAGGTTCGATCGAGACCGTTCAGATCCACTATAAACTACTTCAAATCCCTTTAGAATGATTCATATCCATCATAGACTACTCAAAATCCGTTCAGAATGGTTCAGATTTGTTGTAGACTACTTCAGATCTGATCAAGACCGTTCAGCTTCACTGTAAACTACTTTAAATATATTTATAGGTTCCGATCCATTATAGACTACTTTAGATCCGATCAAGATCGTTTAAATCTACTAAAGACTGCTTAAAATTCGTTTGAAATGGTTTAGATACAATAAAATGACTTCAGATCCGCTATAGAGTACAATAGACTACTTCAAACCTGTTTATAGTGCTTCAGATCTAATATAGACTACTCAAGATTCAGTCAAAACCGTTCGGATCCACTATAGAGTACCTCAAATCCGTTTAGAATGGTTTAGATTTGTTGTAGACTACTTCAAATCGGATCAAGACCGTTCGTATTAATTGTAGACTACTTCGGATCCGATAAAGACCGTCCTTAACCACTACAGGCTACTTCAAATCCATTTAGAATGGTTAAGATCCGATCGAGACTGCTGAGATTCACTATACACTATTTAAAACCCGTTTAGGATGATCCAGATCCAATCTAGATTACTCAAGATTCGCTGCAGACTACTTAAAATCCGTTCAGAATAGTTCGGGTCCATTATAAACTACTTCAAATACGTTTAGAATACTTCAGATCCAACGTAAACTACTTTAGATTCAATCAAGACCGTTTAGATCCACTACAGACTACTTCCAATCCGTCCAGAATGGTTCGGATCCATTATAGACTACTCAGAATCCGTTCAGAGTGGTTCAAATATAATACAGACAACTTCGGATCCAATCAAGACCGTTCAAATCCACTGTAGACTACTTCCAATCCGTTCAGACTGGTTCAGATCCAATACAGACTACTTCGAATCCAATCAAGAGCGTTCAGATCCACGACAGACAACTCAAGGTCCATTGCTAACAGTTCAAATCTAATAAACACTACCTCAGATACGATCAAAACCGTTCAGATCACTACAGACAACTTAAGACCAATGGTCAAGTGAACCATGACTGACTATCCATTTACAGATGGATAATTCTCCCATACCAACTACCAAATACTTATTGCTGCAACAACTATTCCATGTACATCACCTAATCCTTCTCCTCAGTGTTCAGTAACCTTCAGTTCCCTTAGTTTATAGATAAGGACAGAAGGGTTAGCCAGCACCTCCCGTAAACATCGATCTGCATCGTCCATCACGCAGACGATCGACTTTATGGTCGCTTCGAAAAACGTCAGTATAATATACCAGCGAGTGCGTCCTAACCTCAACCTGACGCGCACAGAAGCTATTAAACGGCGGGGCCTCGTAAATATAAATCATAGAATCGTCTCGCTGATTGCTTTTGATTGGAAGTCGCCGGGAAACATCTGTCCCCTCGAAGAAATTCGCCGGGAGACCAAATTTGGTATCGTCATATTTCGTGCTTTATGCGAGTCGTAAAGCTGCCGCTCCGTCGAGAGGCAATGTTTTTTTCCTTCATTTCGCGAGACGCCGATAAAGCGCGATTGTCAGCGCGCGCAGGCCACACGCCTGGGAAAAGCCGCGGGTATTTTTCCCTCAAGACGCGGTGCGTGAAAGGCGCTTGATTGCGGATTTTTGAATTAAACATGGCGGCAAGATTTATGGATACTTGGAAAAAGTGCATTTACGAAGTTGTTAACGTGGGATTTTTTAAGGAACGACGAGAGCGGTGATTCGAGTTTATGTTTCGACTGTTGATGGTAATTGGAGGGGGAGTGTTTACTCGCAAATAATTTTTGGTTTTTCAGATTCGTCAGGATTTGATAATTTTTTGTACACTTTTTGGAATCTCCGAATTTCCGTAAAGTGTACCGAATTTTGAGGAACATTCCGAATTCTCAAAACTTGCATAGTTTTTTGACAATTCCCGAATTTCGTGCTAAACATCCATAATAATGTTATGGATGTGCGAAATCCTGGTCACAAAGGCCCGGACCGTATAAATATTCAAGGCGCGTACCTCGCGTCCTTTTCGCCTATTTTTGGCCGGACGATTTTGCCCTTGCCCCGCGGATAATTACTTTCCGAAGAACAGGATTGATTTCCATTTCGCCCCAATTAAACGATTGGCCACGCCGAGCCAATTAATAAAACGAGACAATGGAGCGGCGTGAGACGGTTGCGTTTCGATGGGGCTTTTTTCCTCCCTCTCCGCATTTTCATTGCTTCATTATTCCAGAATCGAGCCCCGGTGGAAATTAAATGAACCGGCGAAGTTGATGCTTTAACGACGCGGTTAATAGTTTCCCAAGCGTTTTGTTCCGAGCGTGCAGAAAACGACCGAATGGAACAAATTCGGTCAGAGAACCATTTCCTGAATTTCAGAAAAGGGCTTTTCCGGTCTTCGGAAAAGATTTTTTGAACTCTGGGAATTTGTTTTCTGTTTAGCAGTGAGAAATACATGTATTTCAATTTTGAGAATAGTGAATCGATTTTCTGATTTGCAGTGCAGATTCTCCGGTGAGAGGAAAAATTTTGGGTGATCAACATTTCCTAGAGGTCAGAAAGAATTTTTCGCCCCCGAAAATTTGAATAGACGATTGAAAATCGAGATATTCCGAAACTCCGGAGGAATTGAGACGTGTGGTGATATTGACATCCCTAAAATATACATGATTCCTTGTAAAAATTTCTGGCCCAAGTGAAAAAAAGCCTCATTTCATTTTCCCATGAAATCACAAATTTGAACCCTATTTTTTGTTGAGCGTCCCTCCATTGATTTCCATATGGAAATTATCCATGAAACAATTGTGACGAAAGATCAAAAATTCCAAACAACTTCTTTCACTTTAAAAATTCGTGAAACTCTAAGGAATGTTCGGGTGAATTTGTGGTCACTGAAATCATTGATTTTTCATTTTCTGTGGTGATTATACAAAAATTTCAAATTCGTCATTCAGAATGTCGGGAATGTAAATTTGAGATTGTTTAATTGGAGTTGACAAATCAGATGATGGAATGTTATTCATCCAAAGATAACCGAAAAAAGAACATTTATTCCGGAAATTTTCAAGTTACGTAATTTTTAAGTCACAAAAATTGGAACCATGTAATTTTAGATTTTTGAAAAGTTCAAAAATCGAAGAACTCCCATAGAGATTTTTTCAAAATTTCTGACTTTGGAAGTTGGGCATTTTTATTGAGAAATTCGAGAAGGAAATTTCGGGATTCTTTAAGTTTAAACTTCCATTTTGTGCATCTCAATCTGTGGAATCAAAAATTGAATTTTTAATATTTTCAAAAAAGTGTGTATCAGAATAGATTTCAGCAATTTTTAGGTAAGAAAGTTTGGAAATTTTTACACAATATTCGGAATAATATTATTATTCCGAATCTTTCGAGACTGAAAAATTTTGAAGTTTCAAAAGTCAAAATTCGAAATTTAAAACATCAAAGTCTTCGAAATTCCAGTTGAAGATTCCGAACTTAGAGTTCGAAAAATTCTAAAAACATCCAGAAATTTTGGAATTAAACCAATTTCAGTTTGATTTCATTTTCATTATTTTCAATTTACTTTCCAATTATTGTAAAAATTGAGTTGGATTAAAAATGTTCGAAAACCGAAAAAACACAAAAATTCAGAGATATTAATCCTGCAGGACGGAAATTTAAGTGAAAATATCGAAATTTTGAAACATTAAAATTTTACATTGCCAAATACCAATTCGAAAATTTAATATTCGAGATACGGAAATATTATGCGAGTTAAAAATGATTACTGAGTTATGATCGCAACATCAAAAAATTATGAAATTCACAAATACCATCTATATTATTCAAAAACCATAACTTTCAGAATTAAAATCCTTTCAGAATCCAAATGTCAAAATTCGAAATATTCCAAATCCAAACAAGTACAAAAATCACGAACTCCAAACTCAAAATTCCAAAACCTGAATACACATCTCGAAAAAAATCCCGCTTCAAATCAAAATCCGACACTCAAAAGTTTCGAAATTTCAAAATTCGATCACGTCAAATTCCACAAAATCCAAAAAACATAAAACCGTGCACAAACTCAGAAAAATTTGACTTCCTCGTCTTCAAAACTATGAATTTTCAGAATTCCAAAGTTCAATTTAATTCAGAACTTCCCAAATTCAAACCTACAGATTAATACAACTATTCCATTTTTTGGTTTTTCATAAAGTTTGAATTCGACCCCGAAATTAAATGAATGAAAAAAAAAAAACTCCTCAGCCTCCTCCACTAGTAAAACTCGTAAAACTCCCACAACATCCCAAAACTGCCCTCCCC
>JAPYZK010004850.1:0-16681 GCA_030522785.1 Platygaster equestris
ACATTTAAGTGCATTAGTTACTACGGTACGGAGTCTCCCGCACAGCAATGCTGATGCGGAACGTTCTTTTTCCATGCTGACAAATGTAATCACAAAACTCTGCCATCATTTGTCAGACGAAACAATTGACGCGATTTGCGTAACGAAGTCAGCGGCGCTCGCGAATGAGGGAACTGTTATCAATGGTAACCATTAATTTCTAATGCGTTTTGAATTCATGTACGCCTCAAAGAAACCGACAGAGGCCTTAAATGTATATAGTAGAGTCTATTTAGCAATAACTATTAGTTCATAATTTCTTCCGTCTTATATGTGATTTTTATTTAATCACTAGATACTATAAATTGTGAGATCTGCACTTATTTATATCCTATATATATAGGATATAAATATCCTGTAATATATCCCATACATATATATAGTGTCTAACAATGTGCTTTGAATGAATTGCCCGCATATTGTTTCTGACAAGACAATGTTTATTTTATTGTTCAACTCGTTTCGAATTTTTTTCAGTTTAAGGAGAAACGCGTAGAGATTAAAATGGAATAGATCAAAATTTTGAAGAATATTCTTTTCATATGAAAAAAAAATTAAAAAAATACAAAATTTGAACTAGTCAAGATTAATATTAAATCGATTGAAATTTATAAACACCATTGTTGATTAGACGACATGAAGGTCAAAAAAATTCGCCACTAAAATGTGTCTCGCGATTCCCATTGAGCGAGGCTATACCGATTTCAAAACAGCCACGAAGAAAACCCGCGACCGAAAACCGCGAATCGGCAGGGGGTAGAGAGCTCGAGGCTCGTCCCTCAATTCAAACGTCGCGCGTTACTACCTGCGCGCAGTGCGCGCACGGACGCACGACTTCCGCTGTGTTGGAAATACCAACACAAACATAGCTGACTATCTTGTGTGGCTTGCCGTGGAACTTCTGAGCGGCCTGCACCGCACAGTCAAAAGCGCGCTCATGAGCAAGCCTGAAGTACCTTGGGTTAACTTGCTCCCACCAGTGATGCTCGGACTCCGCACCACCTTCAAAGAGGACCTGCAAAGCTCTCCCGCGGAAATGCTGTTCGGCACCGGACTCCGACTTCCAGGGGAATTTTCCGTCCACCAGGACACACCTTCGGACCCCCGTGACTTCGTGGCCGAACATCGTCAGAATATGCGAAAAATCCGATCCTCTCCAACCGCTCATCACGCTAAGCCAAGCCCATTTCGATGCAAAAACATTGATAATTGTACCCATTGTTTATTCGATGCAACCAAGTCAAACCCCCTCTCGAACCCCCGTACATGGGCTCATTATGTGTGTTAGACCGAATTACACCCAATTTGTTCGCAGTGGAAGTGGAAGTGGAGTTTTTTAAAGGAATTTTTCGTCGCTCTAAAAGAGAGACGGGAAAACATCGCTATGATATTTTTGTGACCAACCCTAGCCGGTTGGGGGTGACGTTTTGTCGACGTTTTCTGGTCACTCTTTTCAGAGCGACAAAAATTTCTTGAACAACTCCCAATTCTTAATTGATGCGATAACTCTTAAACTTTCTAAATCTTCTGAAAAATTCAAATTTTTCGAGGAACTCAAAATATTCGGAATTTTCTAACAATATCGGATTCAATAAATTTTAAAAAATTCGAGATTTCCTTTAATTTCATACGAGTCCCAAATTTTCGAATGTTTCAAAAAAATAAAAAATTTTAAATTAAAATGAGAACATACAATTCGAAAATCTTCCGAAATACTTAAAATTTTATTCAAATTTCAAAAAGTACACAAAATTTCACAAATATTCGATAACTTGACGGTTTTCAAACTTTAAGAAAAATTTGGATTTTTTGAGAAACTCCAATTCCCAAATTGTTCGAAAAATTCAGAATTTTCCAATTATCGTGCAAAATATTAAATTTCCGCAAGAAAAAGGAATCGGAATTTTAGATTGTTTCCAATAACTGACAATTTTTGAAATTTTCATTGAACTCGATGTTGAATTTTTCGAAAAACCCGAAATATTTAAATTCTTTGAAAAACATGAGAATTCGCTTATCTGTTGGGAAAATACAGATTTTAGAATTTCCTGAAAACTGATATTTTCTGTAAAATAAGAAATTAAAAATTCACGAATGTTTCTGATATCCAAAAATTTTTTGAATTTTAGAAAAATCTCCAACATATTTCATACTTCTCAAAAAAACCGGTGGTTTTTAATTCCGGAAAAACTTCCAAAAATTTCTGAGAAAAACAGATTTTTAAAATTTTGAGAAATCAAATTTTTTTTAATTTAGCAGAAAACGATTACAGGTACAATTAGCGAAGATTTTATATCGGCATACTATTAGTGTACCAAATGCAAATTCAATTTATTTCGTTCGTAAAACGCTCTGAAATCAATTATTCGATGATTCGATGTAGTCACTCAAACGTCGCCTGAACATCGCTTTTGGAGACTTTTTGGCGTCGAAATTTCGTCGCTTTCAGCTAGCTAGGGAATTGCAAAAAATAAATGTTGAAGTACTTTTTTGAAAAGTATATGAAAATTGATTGATAATATATATCAGTAAAACAATTGCATGATTTCGCATATTAGACAACCGTTAAAATTGATAAGGTTGATGATTTTCATCGGTGTTGTTTATTCATGAATTGCAATACTGTAGTTGTTAAGCTTTGGTCCTAAGTTTCCAGAATTTCCCAAACATTCCTCAAAGTTTTCCTAGGGTTACCAGATGTCCGCTTTCAAGCGGACAAGTCAGTTTTTTATGTCCCGTGTCCCGTGTCCGCTTGTCCGCTTTTTATACTGAATGTCCTCTTTTTTCTCGATTAAATCGATCAACTACAACTTAATACATATTTATATACATGTAAGTATGTATTTATGTATATTTTCTGCCTGACAGTTCGCAGGCACTAGAAAAATATAGTGAAATAATCGCGAACTAGGGAAATTATCTGCTGTTTATTAATGGATATATTTATGAATCGTGTATGTATCGACAGATATCGAAATATCGACATTGTATGTGCGAATCAATCGATCAGCTGATCATATTGACATTGTCATCGTTATATTCGACTGTAGCCTGTTCTTTGCCGTATCTTGTTTTTTGTTCTACTTCATCGTCTAAAACGAATGAAATCTGCACAGAAAGACTTGTACGGATTCTTTCCTTGTTATTTACTATTTACGGTACATCTACCACGTCTCATTTGTTTTATATTTCGTTCACACATTAACTTATCAAGATTTAAATTCCTAACCTCTTTCTTGATGGTATACTCGTTTTAAAATTTCGAATATCAACCTTTCAACCTTGCTATAATTTTAGACTCTTATGAGTTACTACTCATTAGAAAGATTGTACTATTGAATTGAAGGCAATTCGATTAATTAAAAATCTTTTAGTTTTAGAAATCTGGAATGGGTCCAAAAAAAAGAAAGAATGACGATGAAACGGATGATACAAAAAATTTAAATAAAAGGCTTTGCAAATTTACGTTGAGCAATGCCGAACACAACGAAAAATGCACGTGCTTCAAAAAAGGTAGAAATGAGCACGAAGCGTATTGCGAAATTTGTGATTCGTATGCTTCTGTAGCGCATGGTGGTACGTCTCGACTTTTCTTGCTTTTCTATTTCTGGCTACAGTGCTTCAAAATTCTATTCTCTAAATATTTGTTCACTGAGAAATGGTAATAGTCATGATATATATACCATTTATTATGACTAATCCATGTTTTCTCTTAATATACTTTTCTATTTTCAATTTTCTAAGTAATATCTCTCATTTTTCCACAACTAAGCACAAATTTCTCTATAAGCCGTGATTCACGGTGATTTATCATATCTTTCATCGAATTATAAAGCTGTATAAGTACACGAGCAGTTGAATTATACAATATTTCTTAAAAGTTATATTGATTATCCATATGATATTAAATGAAATTGAATGAAAAATAATCTATAACATTTTTCAAATTCTATAACAGGAAGCCGCTCATTGGATTCCCATCTGAGCACGGACAAGCATGTCCAGAATATCCAAAAGGCTTCTTCGTCGAGACCCATCTAATCTTTCTTCGTTTAAAAAAACACATCGATTTCTCTGCAAATTTGGGCTGCGGAAGGAACTCTTGCGTTCCATACTGTCAAACACCATTACAGTTTCAAGTCAATGGATTGCACCGGGCGAGAATGTATGTGTGAAGCATGCTCCACTCCCAATGTAACACCGTAAGCTGCCGTGTCACTGAAAACGGAAGCAATATGGGCAAGGCAAGAGACTGGACTAGCGCAAAATAATTTTTTTGCGCGTTACGTCAGTTTCTTGGTGGCACGTCACATATTAATATTGTACTGAATGCGAATTTAATTTATTTCGTTCGTAAAACGCTCTTAAATTAAATATTCAATGATTTGACATAGTGACTCAAACGTCGCCTAAACATCGCTTTTTGGAGACTTTAGCGTCGAAATTTCGTCGCTTTCAGCTGGCTAGAATATTGCAAAAGAATAAATGTTAAAGTATTTTTTCGAAAAGGACATAAAAATTGATCAAAAATATATATCAGTGAAAGAATTACATGATTTATCATATTAGACAACCGTTAAAATTAATAAGGTTAATAATTTCCACCTGCGTTGTTTATTCATAAATTGCAATTTTGTAGTTGTTAAGCTTAGGTCCAAAGTCTCCGGAATTTCCCTAACATTTCTAGAAGTTTTCCTCAATTCTTATAAATGCAACATCATCATACCTGGTCGAAAACATAGATTGGCCAAATTGAATGGATATCGGCCCGAAGTCGGTCCGAAATCGCGTGGGCGAGATCTGCAAACGCAACCTCGGCCCGAAATCGCCCGACATCGGCAAGGCGAGATATGAAAAGGCGACCTCGGCCCGAGATTGCTCGATAGCGGCCAGGCGAGATATGAAAACGCGACATCGGCCCAAGGTCGCCCGACATCGGCTAGGCGAGATTTGAAAATGCGATCTCGTCTCGAGATCGCCTGACATCGACGCGCCGAGATACAAAATCATAATTTGTGATGATACAGAAGCTGTCAAATTTTGATATTTTTTTATTTAGTCATCGTATTCATTCATCGTTGCTTCATATCAATTCTTCTAATGCCGTTACATTTTGAGTAACTGAGCAAAATGAACGGGACATAATTAAGACTGAGTCGATGTCGCGTACTCGCATTGAGACCGAGTACGGAATAACACTCCCTATTCCCGACATGCCAACGTTCGACAAATTGGAGAAAGAATTGACGAGTACTCCGGAGTGGAGGAATGAATTGGTAAATTTGATGAATTTAAGTTACTTTAATAGGTAGAATCCTTAAACAAATAACTAATTTTGAATTATATATAAATACGAAAATAAATTATAATAATTAAATGGGTGATTTGGTGACTAAATTAAGTTGAAATAAAAAATCGATAAGTGAATTAATATCGAAACTGAATTGAATTGGTTGATCAAATGAATTTCAGTTATTTTAATATAGAAAATTCCTGACAACATGACTAATTTTAGATTATATAGCAATAAAAATGAGAATTATCATATTTCATTATTTAGCGAATGATATAATTTATGTATTATATTATATAAAAGTGGATATCACTCCAGTGAGTTCGATTATTTTATAAACATAACCTTATCATTATATGAGTTTTCTTATAACAACCAACATAATTGGAATGATCATGACGTTTTCATCATTCCAGCGAACATTGATGAAATACGCCACGGGCCCGACGATGGACCTGAAAAAGGTCGTCAGATCCGTGACGAAAACGCTAATGTCAAAAAACTTAGCAGAAAAATTCAATGTCCGCTTGAAGACGGTGAAAAAACAGTCGTTTTGTGCGACCAATGCGTACGCGACATTCGAAAGTACATTTTCATGTTATATTTTTACATAGAGAAAAATAATTACAAAAAAACCAGTTAATTACATCTGTTCGCGCATCCGCTCCGAATTTTGTTTCGCACTTCGTGCAAGGCAGGCAGTATGTTCGCGCATCCGCTCAACTATGTAAATTTTCAAACGTCCCGCGCTCGGCATTCCGAAACCCACAATGGCCGACGTTTTCACTGCTCCCGTCTCTCTCGCACTCGCTGGATTGAGTAGGTCGGTGCGGGAGGGGAGGGGGGGGGGTAGAGAGTGGGAGTCGCGCCGCAGTGGGGGATTGGGGTCCGAGGGCCGAAACGCATTGTCTGTCGTCTCGTTCGGATCCGACCTCCAAATAAACTGCACCGTGAAAATCGAGACTCCGCGTTTTCATTTTCAAAACCCAGTGCCCTCCCAAGTCCAAATAGCGAATATTGAGATTCATTTCTTTTTTATTTTCTAACATTTTTTGGCCCTTTAAGCCGGATCTTGTCGCGGACGGAGTGAAATTCGCGAGTGAAATTCCAAAAAAACGTGGTCAAGAGTTCGAGTGCGCGCACCGAGTGCATCGAAACTCAAGAAAAATCTCTCTCCATCGCATCCAGCACGTGCAATTCTCCTGTAATCATTGCACGTCCGCAACTTGTTCAACTCAAAGCATCTAGCCAGCTGCTTATTTCCACTGAAGCGTTTCTAAACCAGCCACGCGTATTCAATTTCGTTAAAGAACCAGGGGTGGCCCAACACGCGTACATGACTCAGAATCTATTCGGAGAAACCGAGTTCGATTACTTTAAAGCGATAGAGTGCCTTAAGACTTTACGACCTAAAGCAAAAAAGGACCCGAGGGTGCCCGAACCCGCGGTCCAGGTCAGTAGATCCGTCATCTCTTCACCCAGCGTACCGTTTCTGGACTACAACTATTTAGAATGGGAGATTGTCTGAAACGCTTTCCAGGAAATGGTGGTCGACCGAGCCGACATCGCCAAGGCTCATAAATTGCAACTCCTCAAGCGTGCTCTCCAAGAGGAGGCCGTCCCACTCCTCAAAAACGTCTCGAGCACGGACGTCAACTTTAATTGAGCGTGGGTCACGGTCAGGAACCGGTTTTCGAATCGCCGACTTCTCGTGCACGCGCACGTCTCCGCCTTGATCAGCCGGCCGTCCATCAACAAGGAATCTGCCAAGGATCTCAGGACTCTACTCGATCGCACCAGAGAAGAACTCAGGGCTTTAAAGAACCTTGACTGCCCGGCCGACCAGTAGGACGAGGTTCTCGTGTTTCTCACCCTCCAGAGGTCCGACCCCCGGACTCGTCGGGAATGGGAAATGTACTTGATCAGTCATTGCAGCGGGGATGACGAGGGCGACGCCATGTCCATCGCCCTCTCCGCGGAGGAAACTACCTGGGCCCAATTCGAGATGTTCCTTAAGACGAGAATCCGTGCCCTGGAAATGACCGCCCCGGTTGCAATCCGGACCATATGCCTGCCGCTACCGCAAAATCTTCTAAAAGAACAGGCACTTCGGGGTCGCTGTCCGCTCACCACGCCGTCCTCAAAAAAACTGCAGTTTCGCAGCCGGGAAGAGTTCCCGAGGGTAAACGCTGATGCCCGTTTTGCCAACAACGCCATGCTAATTTTTCTTGGCTCAGTTTCAGAAACCTTTCAGTCGCTGCGCGCCGGGTCATGGTTCAAAAGCAAAATCTCTGCTTTGATTGCCTGGGCTCCCATCGCCGCCAGGATTGCCAGTCGACGTGCCAACGCTGCAACTAGCAGCACAACACCCTGCTCCACCTTGACGAGTCACCGTCCCTTGTTGACCACGCCCAGGCCCAGCTCTCCGCAACAGCGCTGGCCTTCTAGCCTAGCGTCTGGGCCGCCTGCACCGGCCTCCAGTGCCACGTAGGTCTGCAAGCTTCACCGCAGGCGGTCTCCTCACTGGCAACGGCCCTGGTCAAGGTCGCTTCGCCCACTGGGATGACCATCATCACCAGGGCTCTCCTTGACACCGGCTCTGATTCCTGTTTCGTCTCCGAACGCGTCGCCCAATCACTAGGCTTGAACCGAACTAGGGTCGAGACAAGCGTCAGCGGCATCGGTTACGTCCGCGCCGAGCCCGCAAAATCGAAAACACAAATTGAAGTCTTTTCTTTTGCCAGGCCCGATTACTCGGTCAACGAGGGGGCGTACGTGATGCCCAAGCTGACCGGACTTCAGCCAAGCCAGGCTATTGCAGAGCCCGAACTCGTGCGACGGGCTAGATTGCAGCTGGCCGACCCCCAGTTCTGGCGCCAGGAGCACGCAGGACCAATCGTAAGCGCTGAGTACTTCTTCGCGGCCCTCCTCGACGGTCCGCGTTCCATTCCAGGAAGTCGTCTCACTGCCATCAACATGGCCTTCGGATGAGTGCTTTCCGGATCCTTTGAGTCACCGGATCCCGGCACCGACAGAAAATCTGTCAGCGTCTTCCACTACGCGACATCTACGCTGCCATCCGCTGATACACTACTCCGACGGTTCTTTGAACTCGAGGAGGTGCCCGAGGTCTACACTGGACCGTCGGCCGAATAAGAGGAGTGCGAATCCTTGTTCGTCGACTCCGTGTCACAAGATCAAGATGGCCGCTACATCGTGCGACTCCCTTTACGCGAGCCGCCCAATGTTCGCTTAGGGGACAATCGCCACGCAGCCGAAGCCACCTTGTGTTCGGTCGAGCGACGTCTCAGCCGAGACCCTGAGCTGCGACGGCAGTACCTGAAATTCATGGAGGAATACGAGCAGCTCGAGCACATGAGCACAGCGTCAGCATTCGATCCAGCCACTCCGCGCTGGTTTCTTCCACACAACGGCATTTGGCATTAGTCTAAATTAGCGCCAAAGCTGAGGGTCGTGTTCGACGTGACCAGGGCAAAAGCTGCGAGTCACAGTCTGAATAAATTTTTGTTTCCAGGTCCCCCATTACAACGTGACTTAACACTGGTACTCGCCTCCTGGAGAAACCATCGCTTCGTATTCTCCGCAGACATCGCTAAATTTACCAAAACATTCTCGTCCACCAGAAGGATCGTCCATTGCAACTCATCCTCTGGAAAACGGACCCCAGCCAAGCCCCGACGGTGTAACAGCTGAACACAGTCACATACCGCACAAACTGCGCCCCGTACCTGGCCATCAGGACACTGCAGCAGCTTGCCGAGCATGATGGGGCCCAATTTAACCTAGAAGCCAAGTGTATTCGGGAGTAGACCTACGTTGACGATTTATTTTCCGGTGGGGCCACGCTAGTCGAAGTTCTTTCCCCTCAAACTCAACCAATTCAGCTCCTCCACGGAGGAGGATTCTCCCTTAGCAAGTGGGCCGCCAATCATCCAGATCTACTCAAGGCCACTAAACCGGCAGACCAGCTCCAGGCAGTCGATTTCCATCCCCCGGCGGAGCCGAGCTGACATCTGCTCTGGAGTTTGGGTCCCAGAAGATGACGTCTTTACCTATAGTGAACTTTCGCCACGCCCCGTCGAAAGCAGCCCATGCAAGAGAATCGTATCGTCAAGAATCGCGCAGGTCTTTAATCTACTGGGGTGGATTGCGCCCGTCGTCACCGCCGCCAAGGTGCTGCGAAGAGAAATCTTGATCGCCGGACTTGACTAGGACACGCCCCTTACTGGCCCTCTCCTCGCCCGGTGGTCAGGGTTTAAGGCCTCGCTCAAGGACCTGCCGAGCATTCGGATCGAGCGCTGGACACACGTCGTGGAGCCCGACCAGGCATTGGAACTTCATGCATTCTCAGAGGCCTCACAGGACGCCTACGCAGCTGCCGTCCATCTGCGAGTCCTTGATTTGACTGGTTCGCCACTACACCCCAGCTTGATAACGGCCGAGGCCAAGCCGGCCCCGATCCGGCCGACCTCGATTCCACGTTCGGAGCTGTGTGCAGCGCAACTCCTGGCCCGACTCGTGGTCCACGTCCAAAGGACACGTCGCTACCGCGGTCTCCAAGTGACCGCCTGGACCGACAGCATAATCGCGTCGCCTAAATCCAGAGCAACTTGCCAACCGCACACTGAAAATACGTCCCCACCAGAGCCAATCCCACAGACCTCGTTTCGCAAGGCGCAACCCCGATGGTACTTTAAGGGTCTTCACTCTGGTGGCACGGGCCATGGTGGCTCGGAACTAGTGAGTGTCCAGCCGAACCTGGCTGACACGTCGAGCCTCCAGTCGAAGACGCGCAAGGGTTGCCAAGTCCTCATCATTGCCGCAGCCGCCCTCGAGATGACAGATGACGATCAGGACTACCTTCTGCGAAAATTGTCCGACGTGAATCGATTCCTGAAGATTAGCGTGATTCTCCTGCGTTTCGCCAAATGGACCATGACGTCACGCACACTTCCACCTTACCGAGTGTCCGGGCTCGTCACCCCCGAAGAGATTTCCAATGTCCGGCAACGACTTATCGAGGTGGAGCATGCCCGGTACTTCAGCGTGAAGCTCAACAGCCTGCACGGTCATCAGCCAGTCCCTCGGAGATCCTCGCTCCGATCGCTCAATCCTTTCCTGGACGCCACTGGACTTCTTAGCGTAGGCGGCCATCTTCAGAACCTGCCAATCCCGGACAAGGAGAACCCCCCCCCCCCCCCAATCCTACCGAAAAACTCGCTGCTCAGAAGGCTCTTTGTGGCCCAGGCGCACGTCACCGTGAACCATGGAGGCGCCCTGCTCACCTACGGACTCCTCCAACGGCAGACCTGGATAATCCACGGAAAAAGTTTGATGAAACACCTCGTTTGAAACTGTATAACATGTTTCGGATCCAAGCCGCCAGTCGGCAACCAGCTGATAAGCCAGCTCCCGGCCAGTCGTCTGACGTCAGGTCGACCCTTTTTACGCAGCGGGCTTAATTACGTGGGCCCCATCCTCTACCGCACAGCACCGGGCCGAGGTCACCGAGCGTATAAGGCGTACATCGCGCTTTTCGTGTGCATGACCACGCGCGCCATCCACATGGAGACCGTCAGCTCACTTTCCACGCCCGCATTCCTAGCAGCGTTCCGGCGTTTTGTGGCTTGCTGCGGCACATGCGTCGAACTGTTCAGCGACAACGGGACGAACTTCCACAGGGCCGACGCCGAGCTCGCCCGCCTGCATCGTGTTTGTTCGACGCTTTACCGAGACGTTGCAGCAGTCCTCGCCAGGGATGGCACTAAGTAAAGCTTTATCCCGTCGTCCGCGCCTCACTAGGGAGGGCTGTGGGAGGCTGGAGTGAAATCGGTGAAGGGGATACTCTCTCGAGCATTGGGGACCCAAACGCTCACGTTTCAAGAACTGAGCACGCTTCTGTGCCAGTTTGAGGCGTGCCTTAATTCTCGCTCTCTGGCTCCACTGTCCTCCGATCCATCCGACCTCTCAGTCTTGACTCGTGGCCTTTTTCTGACCGGCTTTACCTTGTTCCTCATTACAGTAACGGAGATTTCCGACACGACGCCGTTGACAGAGCGTTGGAGGCTCGTTCAGCAGGTCGCGCAGAGCTTTTGGCGACATTGGATAGTGACACACACAACGCACCTCTAGCAACGGTCACGCTGGCAGGTCGTCAAACCCAACCTCGCTGTAGGTGACCTGGTGCTCGTGACCGACCTACGCTACCCTCCGTCGAAGTAGCCACTGTGCCGCGTCACCGCTGTCCGACCAGGGAATAAAGAGCTCGTGCGCTCCGCCACCGTTCGGACCCCCACCGGAGTCTACACTCGCCCCATCACCAAACTCTGTCAGCTATCGGACCAAGAATAATTATTAACCGTGATCGTGGAAATTGTAACGCCCGCTGCTTCACTGCACCTCCGAATTTTGTTCCGCACTTCGCGCAAGGCGGGCAGTATGTTCGCGCATCCGCTCAACTATGTAAATTTTCAAATGTCCCGCGCTAGGCATTTCGAAGCCCACAATGGCCGACGTTCCCACTGCTCCCGTCTCTCTCGCACTTGCTGTATCGAGTAGGTGGGTGCGGAGGGGGGTGGAGAGTGGGAGTCGCGCCGGAGTGGGGGATCGGGGTCTGTGGGCCGGAACGCATTGTCTGTCGTTCTGTTCGGGTCCGACCTCCAAATAAACCGCACCGTGAAAATCGAGACTCCGCGTTTTCATTTTCAAAACCCAGTGCCCTCCCAAGTCCAAATAGCGAATATCGAGATTTATCCTTATTTCATTATCTCACAACTTCCAAATTCTTTCACAGGTGCTGTATCGTCAAAATTTGCTCTCAAGGACGACGCAGGGAAAATAACATGCCCGATAAACGACGAGCAAATCCTTTCCGAATTAGGGCATGTTCTTGCCTAACATAAAGATTGGGACGGAGGTCGCTCACATCGAAGAAAAAGTACCGACTCGTAATTTGAATGTATCAGTTAAATTAGTTTCGTAGGTAGCAACAATGTGCAATAAATGACAAGTCTTTTGTAATTAATTGTTTTTCCATGCATTCATTCCTATAAATTGAAATCAGGTGGGCGATATCGCCCGACATCGGCAGGGCGATATCGCCCGAGAGCAGCTAGCGGATATCGCCCTACATCGGCAGAGCGATATCGCCCGACATCGGCTGGCCGACATCGCCTCAAGCTTAAAAGCGTTACATGCCAACATCGGCCCGAGCTCGGCCCGATCTCGTTTTTCGATCTCGCTGGTCGGAAAGCAAGATCGGGCCGATGTCGTGCCGAACTTTTTTTTTCGACCGGGAAAGACGCTGCCGCAAGACGCTGCTATGTAAAGGCCGTTCTATACCTGCTTGAGATATTTACAGGGACCCTCACCATAAAAACTCGATTCTCCCGAAAAACGAAAAGGTGCTGTAAGGTAGGTTTTTTCGTTCCACGCCACATATTCCAATTCAGGTCTTAATAGTATGTATTTATGTACCAATTATCATGAATTTTCAAATTTAACAAGTTTATCATAATGCGAGAGCGTTTTTTGATGCTCAACTTGCATAATTTTTAGAAAAAAGTAACTCATGCACGAGTGGAAGGACTCTTCATACGGCTTTGACCGCACCGACAATACGGCAGAAAATGCTGCGACAGTACGACAGGCGCAACAATACGACGGGCGACAATACGACAAGTTTTTATGCATCACAGAATTTTGAAGTTTTCTAGTTCCGGAATTTTCGAAAGGTGTAAAAATTTTCAAAGTTTTGAAGAACCTTGGAATTTCTGAGTTTTTGAAGTTAGAAGTTTTGAAGAATGTCAAATTTTGCTAGCTTTGCTAGCAGTTTTGATTGAACAATTTTAGAAAAATTGGAACACAAATTTTCAAAGTATCGAATTTTATAAATTTCGGCAAATTTCGATGTTTTGGCGTTTGAAGATTTGGAAATTCTGAAAAATTTGGAAGAGATCGAAAGTTTCAAAGAGTTTCATATTTTTGAAATTACAGCATATTCAGGAGTTTCAGAGAGTTTTTTAAAATTCCGAATAGTTTCGAAGTTTCAAGATTTAGAAATTTTGGAGAATTCAAAAGTTTTGTGATTCGGAATAACGGAGAAATTCAAAAAAACTTGGAAGTTATGAAAAATTTAAAAGCTGTTCAATTTTCGAACTTGAAAGTTTGAGATATTTGATATTTTACAGAAGTGCAAAGAATTTCGAAGTTCTCGAATTCCGAAGTTTAGAAGATTATTCATCATATTATCTATCTTTAACGCGATACAATTACACAAGTTGCCAAGACGGGGAATTATATAATTTCATTGTCGCTTATATTATCAGCCCGCACAATCAGATCCTTGAGGAGGATTATAAAGTCATTGATAAGCGTTACAAGTTACCAGTGCACCGCTAATTCCGCAACCGCTATTCATCTGACGCATTATTGCGTGTACGCAATAACTTTCTTTCTGTTCATGAAATATTAAAATACTTCAATCAATTGATTTGCATACTCGATTTGTGAGAAGCAGAGCATCGCCCTCATAAAAAAAAATACATGTCGTACATAGCGGTGAGTTTCCTTGATGATAATTATTGTACATCAATCAAGTTGTGTGAAGGTGTAACGTTGTTTAATAATTTTCCATTAACTCATTCAGGGTGATTATGTCTGGATAAAAAGTCCATCATTCGGGGAGTTCGAGACACCTTTTGGAGCTCTAATTTTAGGTGGAGATAATTCTAATGAAATACAAATATATGATGACTTTGAAGAGGTAATATGAAATTATGATGATTTTTTCCAACAAATTCTGTTCTCTTTAATTTCCATGTATTCATACGTGTCCATTATATTCCGTTGTATCGTAATTAAAAATTCAACTATTTTGAAACATGTAGGAAAAAAGCGTAAAAAAAAACGAAATAATGAAAAAAATGCACGTAACTTCGATAAATGGAGTGGAAGACATGATAACACTCGGAGATGTACAAGAATATGCCATTTTGAGAAACATGCATATTCGCTACAAAAAAAATTTGATTTATGTAAGAATTTGTTAAAATCAATAATAAATTCTGTCGTTGATCTAGATAAGAAATGATTGAAACGTTTTGTCACTTTATAGACGTACACAGGAAGTATGTTGGTCGCGGTGAATCCATATGAAATTCTTAACATGTATACGAATAAGGAAGTAGCTTATTACGCTGGGAAAAAATTAAATGAAGCGCCTCCGCATATATTTGCTATAGGGGACAATTGTTACAGAGAAATGAATGAAACTGGGAAAAATCAGTGTATTGTCATAAGGTATACAATAGTGACGATGATTGCTTATTTTTCGAGGCGGGCTGTCCATCGTGAATTGATAACATTTTTATCCCATATGTGTTGTATCACGACACTAACTGCATTCAACAACACAACACACTACTCACAAGGGGACCCTGGCATGTACAACCGATTTTGCCTCGAAATTTTTTTTGGCCAACCTACATACAAAAATATCGTATACGTATTTCGGCTTTTTCTCTAGAAGGCCATTTTTTCGGAAAAACAAATTTCCGAAAATTAGGTTGCGATCAATAAGGCTTCTTATTGAAATGGCTCTTATACACTTTGGAATTTCCAACCTTCACTTGTATCGCGCGCGCGACGCTATTTTCAAAAATTCGTTTCTCCGAAAAAATGGCCCACTAGAGAAAAAGCCGAAAAACTTGTACAATATTTTTGGATGTAGATTGACCAAAAAAGTTTTCAAGCCAAAATCAATGGCACACCTGCCGGGGTCCCCTTGTCAGATGCATATGGGGAGAGCTGCGTTAATTCACAAATTATTGCTAAATTCACAATCGGCCAAGTTGAATAATAAGAAGTATACCTATAACTATTGACAGTCGGATGTTTAAATGTTGAAATAAAATTTTCAAGGTAAGAAAAAGGTAACGGTTATTTTTCAATAAGAAACTTAATTAACGCAAGTGTTTCAAAATTTATAGTATCCGGAATTTCCGAGTCTTGCTTGTAATTTTGGGTACTGGAACATAATTGAAGTGTAAAATTAAAAAATCAAGAGTCATAATTTCCTCAGGGGATTCGTTTTAAATATTGTACACGTCTATTAGAGGCTTCAACCCTGCGCGCTTCGCACGCTAACCCCCATTCAGATTTTCATGTATTTCCGTCTTAATTTATTCATGTACAGTTACGGAATGTACTGTTATTTGGGAATCAGACAATTTTTGCGAATCGATAGGAGATCAATGAATTAGTGGAAATTGTTCGGAATTGAGCTGAAATTATTGAAATAAAAGTGGGCACCCCAATTTCCACTTGGTCATGGAATAAAATTCTTTATACAGTAATCGACACTATTCACTTACTAAAAAAACATCCTAAAAGGGTTTTTTGACATTTTCAATTAAACTATGCTTATAGAGAGGGTTAACAGTGATGACATTTTTATTTGAAAAATTAAAATAACGTAAAGAGAATTCAATAGAATTGGATAAAAATTCGCATTAATGTAGTTAAATGGTGACCTTTTTCGACGATGGAATTTAGAATTAATACTTTATAATTTTCCATACTGTTTATATACTTTTTAATGAAAAATCAGCGATTTTCATGTGTTCTTCACGCGATGATAAATTGATTTTTAGCTTAACGTGTGCCCAAAACGATATAGAAGTACATGCAAGAAGGAATTTTCACCGCACTGCATTTGTTTTGTCGGAAACAATTTTTTTGTCGCCGAGCGCGCGGAGCTTCTTCTCGTCGCGCCCAGCTTGAGCGCATCTGGAAAATCGATATATCACCAAATCATAAGCGTTAAGAAGATTGTTACCTTCAATCCTAAAAAAAAAACAATTTCCAAATCAACATTTAATAATTTACGAATGAGAATGAGTGAAAGTAATGATTATTAATTCATTTCATCCCGAAATTTTCTTAAATTCTTTAACAAAAAATTTTTTCGATATTTCTTGAAAAAAATCAAAAAAACAATTTTTTTGAAAAACTCTCAGGCTAATTGAAAAAAATCATGTTCAGTTGTTAAATGAATGTTATCGACACGTTGTGAGCTCGTTTGAGATGCATGATTCTTAACACGATTAAGCCTTTTTCAACATTATTCTCAATTTTCCGACATCGTCGTAATTGTAAAGTTACATAAGAAATATTCAAGGGGCCCCGTGGTGTTGGGTCACTCGAGATCGCTGTTTGATCGTAAAAGTAAAGCGGCGGTGACTCATTCCAGTTCTTGGATGGGTGACCGCTTAGCGAGTCTCGAGAGGAGCAAAAACACGGTGGCTTTTAGGACGAAAATCGAATCCT
>JAPYZK010004851.1:0-13860 GCA_030522785.1 Platygaster equestris
GGATTTCGAAAATTTTCAAACTTTCACGAATTTTCGAACTTTTCAGAATTTGAAAATTCCAGAAATTTCAGAGATTTGAAAAAGTTTTGAAAATTCTAAAAAGTTACAATACCTCCATAATTATTCAAATTCCGAAAATTTAAAAAATTTCTGAAACTAAAAAACTTGATAACTATGAACATTTCGAACATTTCAAGATTTTCAACAATTCCGTAAATCTTCAAAGTTTGGAGTATTTCGAGAATATCCAAAGTCCAGAGAATTTCGACAATTTTAAGCATTTCAAACGTTTTGGAAATTTCAGAAATAGCAGGAAGTATTGAAAACTGAGAATGTAGGAAATTTTCATAATTTGCTAATAATATTTTCCTTCCTGAATTGGTTAAATGAATTTCTAAAAAAAATCACCTCAGCTCTCCCCGAACGAAATTTCTGGCTACGTCCTTGGAGTGATTAGTTTTGGTATGAATATACAATAATACATCAATTTCTTTGTGAAACAAAGTGATGAGTGCAGACAAAGGGAGCTGACTGACACGAGGTCCTTGTGGAGTTTGTTCCACATGCGCGTTGGCTCGAGTGACCGTGAAGCCGCGATAATGTTATCCGCAATAGCTACGTTGACCTTTGCAATGGGACTTGACCCCGCGATGAGTCGATGACACCGACTCATCGCTTCATTAAGATAGACGTCGTAATGACATACTATTTTCGTAATAGGAATCTCAGCATTCTTTATTTCCACTCTCCTCTTCCATCATTTTTTTCCAACCTCCGAAAATTTCCAAAAACTCTCGATCCATGCAAAATTTAACAAGAAAATCGTAACAATTCGCAGTATCAACAAGTTTGTTACGGGATCGATGCATTTTAATTTAGTATTTGAACTAAATGATATATTTTTGTATTCTGCGTCATTTTTTTAGGTCGATTTGATTTTTGGCTGATCATCATAAAACGAGGTATTTAGGCGATTTGTGTGTTTTCTGACGCTGCATTTTTGTTTTGTCTCTTTTATGTTATTTTCGTGGAAAATATATACCTGTGAACTTGTACTTTTGTATTTGTCATTTTTTGCACATGTTTATGTTTTGAGTAGATTTGAGGTTAGAATCAATTTGTTTTTGTCGTTTTGTTATCGATCAATCGAGGAATCGATACATCGATTTAACCCATTTCATCCATCAACCATCTTTGACATTCAAATTTACTGAGGAAAAATTTGAATAAGTTCATTTTTTCTGTTACGAGTTGCTTGGAATTTACCACTCAAAATTCCAGCTCGAAACCCTCAACGTCATAATATCATTATGATATGAGTTTTCTATTCGAGATAATTAAAAATGCGCCTCGATGTATTGCAGCCTGCAGGCAGTCAGTGACACGACGAATCCTTGAAAATTAAAAAAAATTTCAAAACCGGGAAAACGACTCGGCGAAAATGTGCAACAGCTTAAAATTGCGGAATGAATGGAAATTCCGAGATAGGATGCGGCAGCGAAGCCAGGTCAAGGCCGCGTAGCCTACAAGTACAGTGGCTCGGTTGAGTCACTCGCTGAACTCGTGCACTCTCGCGGCGAGTGCATCGAACCATTCGAACTTCGCTGCTGCAGCTGCTGCAGTGGAGCTCGGCTATTTTCGCCAACTCTCGGCTCTCTTCCCCTGCATCCCACGTGCATCCACGTCCGCAATTGCGAATTTCAATATAATATCATCATCTTCGAATGTCTCTTCTTTTTTTCTTTTTTACAATGATCCATGGTGAGACTTTGGAACATGAAAACCCTCGCGGTTCTCCACCTTTCATAATAATATTATGAGTAATGTCGTCACTGATGATGATATTGATATCGACACGGATGATTCAAGCTTCCTCGTGTTTTTGACATTTGCAGACACAGCACATGCATCATGCGATTCCATGACATGTTGACTCTGCTAACTGGCAACGAAAACAGAAACTGCATTTTCTGTCTTTGACAGTATACTGTTAATTTTGTTAATTTCCATATAATATTATGGGATATTGGAGGAGAAGGAGGAGACTATAGCTCGGTGATTCGGACATTCTGATCGACTCTCGCCCGGCGAAGAGCGCGAGGGCCGAAAAGTTGCGAAGCAAAAATACAGGACTCGAAATAATAATAACACGTTCGAGACTCGCTGTTTTCGGGCTCTCTTCGTGACAGAAACACGTTTTAGATTCGCATGCCTCTAATTTGCACACATGTGTTTCTCGAAGGGCCCTCTTTGCGCGGCTTTTCTCCATCCACGCGCAGCCTCCCTCTTGCCCTTGCACGTCGCACCCCTCCTGACTCCTCTCGCCACCACTCACTCCTTGACTGCACCAGCAGTGCTCCGCGAGGATTCCCGAGGATCATCATCATCATCATCATCGCTTAAGGGCCGTCGGCCGCGTTAGGGTGAACGAACGCACTCGCTCCTTTGCAACGGAAAAATAACTGCAACGCTTCGAAACGAATTTGATCGCAATGATTAACAACATCACTGTCTGTAACCCCGCTCAAATCGTACGTACAGTAGGTATGACAATTTTATTCATCAATCTCTAATCGAATCGACTCTAACCGCAGGATTCCACCTGCAAGGTCAAGGTGCCACCCTGCACCCCACCAACATGCAGATAGAGAGAAATTATGTACAGAGAATTGGTAACGAAAAAATTGAACTTATTCAAATTTTCCCGCCGTACATTTGTGTGTCAGTGATGGTTGGCGGATGAAATAGGTTAAATCGATGTATGGATTCCTCGATCTATCGATTACAAAGCAACACAAAAACAAATTGATTCTAAGCTCAAATCGATTCAAAACATAAGCATGTGAAAAAAATGGCAAATACAAAATTACAAGTTCACAAGTATATATACCAAAATGAAAATGACACATGAAAGAGACAAAACAAAAATTTGAATGGCGTCAGAAAACATACAAATCACCTATAAATACCACGATGATGAGCCGAAAATCAAATTGACCTGAAGAAAATGACGCAAAATACAAAAATATATCACGCAAAATATTCCACACACTTTTTTCTATGCACCGAATACCAAATTTACGTGAAATTGAACAATATATATCAAAAAATGATACGATTACAATTAGAGCTAAAAAATGTGACCTTCCTTCTACTCGCGCCAGACGAAAAAAGTGCAGACGACCGGCAAACAACACCTAAGCTAACCTAACGTGACTGCAAGGCGCTAAATTCAAATACTAAATTAAAATGCATCGATCCCGTTAAAAAGTGGAGCCAATGATGACGACGATGAATCAACTCATCGGAAACGCGTGTATTATGTGTAGGTACATCGAAAAGAGTATAATAAGTGTGCCAGGTCGTTTGGGGTTAATTTTCATCAGATCATTGTTGGAAGAAAGTATGGATGCGGCGAGTTGAGGAGGTACTGCACGGAGCAGCAGACTGCAGCAGACACATGCGGGCACGCGAAACAGGAGTAGTGCATTATTATTTAGCGGATGCATCGCGAGTGCATGATGGGACAGCGCGTTGAACTACATGGATGGCGAGCAAGTTCAGCGGCCCGCGCCAAGGCCGCGGGAGCACCGCTCTACTGATCCAATTGTGTGTGGCAGTCGGCAGACTGGCAGCTCAGGTTCCACCGAACGCTCGATCGTACAACACAACTTGCGCGAGCGCTCATCTATTTGTTCAACCGCTTCATTGCGCGGGCGCTGGAATCCCTTTATTCTGAATAAAGTGCGGGAATGCTGCGGTGCAGGGGAAGCTACAATGCTCAACGTTTCCTGGACAAAACATCGAACCAACAACAGCAGACCATAACTCTATTCTACATTAACTGACTGACTGAGACTAGACTCAGTCTAGTCTAGTCACTTGTCAATCTAGTCTACACTGTCAAGGAATCCTCTCGTTTTTCGGACATGTTGCAACAAGAGAAGACGACAACGTAGACAAGAAGCTCGTCTGCAGCTCAGAACAAAAACAAAAGCCAAAAAGAGGCCAATCACCAATGAGGAGATGGTCAGGCTCTCAAAGTTGAACAATCAACCAACGAAAGGTTACAAAAATTCCTGCAGAAAGCTGCACAAGACCGCGTGAGACATGGAAATCAATAGTTAGTCGAAGAAATGACCATCATTAGCAACGTTGATTGCAACATGTCTGAATGTCTGATCTTGAGACTTTTACCAATGGCGAAATGTGAGAAAAGCAAACTCAATGATAATTATATTCCATGAAACTGATGTGCAGTTTTAACAAATTGTAAGTTTGTGGGAGGGTATACACGCGGTTTTTTCATTTCTCCCGCAATCGATTCATCGCATCTACTCTCAACGAACAATTAAAACGAGCGTGGGCTTATTGTTGGTCTATGATGGGATTCTATCAACAAAGTGTCATTCTAAGTGGCGAAAATATTATGAAACTCGGAAAAATGCCGAGAATGTTCTGGATTACAGTCTCCTGGTCTGCGAGGCAGCATCCAAAATGACGAGCTATAATATGAGGGGTCAAATGTTATTTTCGATTCTTCTCCGGAACTTTGTGCACTTCCAATGAATGTTGTAGCAACAATCTGCACTGTGTGGGAAAGTGAAAAAAAGGGGAATGTTTTCAGGGCAAGGGGGGTTTTGGTTTGTTTTGCGAGAAAGAATACTACGAGCGCGCCTCGTTGGCATCGGTTTTTTTGCCTCAAGTACGCGAAGGAAACGTGGGCGGCGTGCGGCGAGGTTCATCAGGCTTTTCACCCCATGCCGAGAGTTCACCGTGCAGGGTGAACTCTACTTACACCCATTGTCGTCGTCAATACATACGGCACCGAAAGCTGCAACCGAAAGCGAATTCAGACTTGGGAGGCGGTAGGAGAGATAGAGACAGAGATAGAGAGAGAGAGAGAGTGCGCGCGATAAGGGCACAAGGGAAGGGGTGTCTGGGTCAATCCCTCCCGGTCTGCAGGCTCCTACCAACTTGGCATTTACCCCGCGCGAAGAAGCATTTCCCGGGCTTCGCATTGAATAATCGCTCGGCGACATTCAACTTTTTCCCGCACGGCTTGCAGGCAAACTCTTCTGGACTTGCCAGAATCTTTCTCCTATACGCAATTCCCGAGGGGCGATTCACTCCCCGATAAATGGGAGTCAAGGAAGTCGACTCCCACATGACTCCCAATTTGGGAGTCATTAACTCCCAGCGACGTCAAACTTCAAACGTGTCAAAACTCAATTGCCTGTAACTTTTGGAATTCTCGAAAACTTCAAAGTTCTTGGAGATTTTCGAAAACTTCGAAATATTTACTTATATTTCTGTCATTTGACAGACTGTCGAAAATGTTTTAGAATACTTGAGAATTTAACATATTTTCATTATATTAAACTTAAATTTATGTATTTTTAAATTTAAAAAACATGCACTACGATAAATTTTCTTGGAATATTCTCGGATATTTGCAATTATTTTTGTGAATGTTCGCTACGAAATGATAAAAATTTCAGTTTTTCCTAGAAACTTGGTGTAGTTTTTCAAAATTCGTAACTTGTTAATTCCTATCGATGATTTAAAAGAAAATTGCAAGTTATTTTTTCAAACTTGAAAAATATGAGAATATATGCAGAATTTGAGAATCATGAAAAATCTGTCAACACCTGTAAAATATGCGTGAAATTCTGCACAAGTTCCAGAAAATAGTCGAGTCATGAATTTGCATGATTTTGAAAATGTGTAATTTTTTACTAGATCGTTATATGAAAAACTGTGAATACGGTAATTCAGAAAATTTATGAATGTAATAACATTGACATTTATGACATTCATTTTTCGCAAATATTCAAAAATATATAGATATTTTATGCAAATTTACGAATTCGTTGATAATCAATAATTTCAATCAAGTTGCTGAACATTATTTGAGGCATTAAAAAATTCAGACTTGTAGGAATTGACATTTTCTTTGCGACCTTCATTTTCAATCTCTCAGGTTTCATTGCAAACATTTGAAATTTGTCTGTCCAAGTTTCAAAGATTTTGGGATGTGAATTGATTAAAATATTGTTTCCATTATTGACTTCTCAAATTTCGTCACTATTATACGTTATAGGAAATAAAATGCAAAAAATTGCATAGACAAAAAAACGTGAATATTCTAGAGATTTTAAAAATTATGAAAATTGTTTATCAATGTAAAATTGCGCATTAAACGGGGGAAAAATCCAAAATGATTATTTCTCATTACCTGCAAAAATTTTCAAATTCTCTAAAATAATAATAAAAGAAGTATAATGAAATTACGAAAATGATATCAATAACCTCAAGCATTATTTTAATAAATAAATAGATTATCAATACATTAGATAAAAATGTACGGTAAATTCATTTCAAATGGAAAAAATTAAGAATTTAAAAAAGTACAGTACTATTAATTTCAAGTGTTTATTATTATTGTTTTAAAAATAATAATTATTGTAATTGAGCAAACTTTAACAATTGTGAAATTAGACGAGAAAAGAATATTTCCATGAATTTTAGACGGTGAAATTATTTTTAACGTTGAGAATTTTCAAGACTTGATTCAAACTTATTGTACATAATCGGAAATTCAAAATAAATCTCTTGGAAACTTTTTACAATTTGTAAATAAATGAATGAGTAAACAATAATGAAAATGATAATAATAGTGATTTCATGCAACTTTTGAATATGAATGTTGTTGGAAATTTACACTCGCCAAAAGTTCTGTAGCATTTTTGTGTGTGCGAACTTGTTATGACTAGACAGTTGCCAACATTTTCTCCCTCTCCGCCAATTTCCGAGCATCCTGAAAGGTTGTAAAAAATTTGATTAATTAAAAACAATTCCGAACGAACAAGAGAAACATAAAATTATCACTAACACAATATGGCGTGATTGATGTAATTTTTTTCGTAACTAATATTAGTTTCTTTCAAGTCATACTCCTCATTATTTATTGTGCAGTACACATTAGGCTGTTATTCCTGCATCTATTTTATAAATTCACTTTTCCATCAATATTGTATTCTGTACACATATTATCTATAGTATTTTATTTTCGTAATATTCATTGTATGATAAAAAAATATTATCGGTTGCAAATTTAGGAAATTCACAAATTGTTGAACTATTCAAGAAAATATTTCGAGATGACCACAATTTTCGCCATTACACACATTTCCAAGAATGCGTAAATTTTAAAAATTTTTACATTCACGAAATTTTCAAAGTTTGACATTTACAAATATTTCAGGATCATCAAAATTATAGTAGGATAATTTTTTTTAATTGCCGCCATTTGCACAACTATTTTTGTAAAGTTTCAGATTACTCAAAATTTCCGTAAATTTCAAAACCATCAACCTGTACAAGTTTTTGAAAATCTTCAAATTTTCGAATTTTTCCGAATGTTTCGAAATGTTTTTTTCAAGTTCCTGCGAAAAATTTATGACATTTCTGGCAAAAACGAAATTACTAAAATTCTTCCAATTTCCAACGAAATCGAAATCTGCACATTCACACAAATTATCTCAACATTTTCGGAAATTTAAAAATCATTGAATTCACTCATTTTTTTGTATAATTGAGATTTTGATATTTTTCAACATTTTCACTTTTCTGAGTTTCTGGAAATTTTAGAAACTCGTAAAATTTACTGCATTATTCGGAAAAAACAAAATTTCGAAAATTCTCACAATTTTGAAGAATTTAAAATTATAAAAACTAGTTTGCAAATTTTCAAAAGTTCAAAAATTCCCAACATTTTCAGAATCATAAATACCTTCAATAATCTTAAAATTTGCAAAATTTCCACAATTCCTAAAATTTGACGCATTATAACTGATTTCAAAATTACTGGATATTTTAAAATTGTTAAAATGTTGAACATTTTTAAATTCCTTGAAATTTCCATCATGTTCATCATCTGCAAGTTTTTCAAAATTAAGAAAATTGAAAAAATTGCATAATTTTCAGGAATGTTAGATATCCTGTGAATTGAAAGACGAATAATTAATCTTCAAAATCCTTAGAGTTGTGAAAATTTTTTCATAATATTTGAAAATTCCCTACAGTTTCAAACATGAAATTCTCAAATGTTTTACAATTCCGAAAATTTGCAAATTGTGAATATGTATGGAAATATTGAAAATCTTCGGATATTTGAAATTATCAAAGTTTTCAAATTGTAAAGTTTCTAGAAATGTGAGGTATCTGTGAAATTCACCAAGTTTTCGAAATTAACCAAATGTGCAAAATTCTCATACATACAGAAAATTCAAAAACAACTCTCGAGAATTTGAAAGTTAAAAAAATTGAAATGCAAAACTTGAAAATTAACAATACTATAAACATGTATTTATGTATTATTTTGGTCGTACTATTATGTTATGAGTAAAAACAGAATAATATTGGATATTTTGCTCATACATGAAAAATAATAATGAGTGGAATAAAAGTGGGCAAAAATATGTAGCTAAAAAATGTACGGAAGTTTCGCAAAAAATCGCGACCTACAAAAAAAAAATCCATAACTGACAAAATATAACGAAAATCTCATGAATTTTCACTGAATAATTGCCTATTGCAATTAACCGTGAGGTGGAATAAAAAGCTCGAATAACGAAAAAAATATCGTTGATAGTGTAACGTACTACACGAAAGAAAAAAAAAAAAAAAAAAAATGACAAGCAATTTTCATCGACTGCTCGACAAAGTCCCCGAATCGTAAAAATCATCATTTTCATGCTGTTGTTTCGATTCGCAGTGCAAATTGGCAACAGAACAACAATTATTTATTAACAATCGAGCCAAATTATCTCAAATCACGATAAAAATACATCATTTTCAATGTTGAGGTTATGGTCATTATTTTGAAGTACGAAAACAAACAAACATAAAATGCGATAAAAATTGATTGTCAATGGGAAAAATTGATAAAAAAAATACCGCGGGCGAATCGAAGATGTTGTTTTTCGGAGAAAATCTTCTGTTTCGTTGAAAAAACGGAAAAAACACCCGGAAATTTACGCGCCAACCGTGTCGCGAAAAAAAAGTATCGAAACTGGATCGAATCGATTGGTTTTTCTAAAGATCGACTGCACTTTTGACTGCTTATGCTTAGTGCTTACAACGAAAATAAAATCGTTGTTTTCATAATAACATTAATAAAATGAAAGTAATGGAAAAGATAATTATCGTTTTTAATGATTTTTGATCAGTTTTTAATCAGTTTATTTATTCAGTAATACTGAATAAATAAACTTACTTCATTACGCCTGATTACGCCGTAACGTAATGAAGTGTTCGCAGCCGCCATTTCTGCTCCAACGTGCATTGGAGCAAACATGGCAGCATATTGTTGCTGAATTTGCAAAATTTTTTCATATCATTATTATTGTATAAATCATCGTCTGAAGATTATTATTCATCTTCACAATTATTTATAGCGCATAAAAATTGTTTAATTAATAACATTTCAAACTTATAATAATTATATTATAATTATGAAGTTTGAAGTATGCTATAGAGACTTATTTCATATGATTATTTATTATAGCCATACTAATGAAAAGAAAATAATTATATTATCCTATAATAATTATTATATAATGATTCGATTGTTTCGTGCGCAAATGATTGGATGAAGTGCAGGTACTCAAAAACTCTAGTGATTGTAGTTTTCATAAAAACAGGCAAAATTTTCATAAAATCCGTGAATTATTTATGGAAATTAATTTTTTCATAAGGTCGATTTTAAAAAAGTTGAGTAAAATTTTAGATTTTGATCAAGTGGTTTTATAAAAACTTATATAAAAAATTTTTTTCAAAAAATCTGTCAAAATTTTCATACAATTCATCTGTTTTTTTTTTTTTTTTTTTTTTTTTTTTTTTTTTTTTTTTTTTTTTTTTTTTTTTTTTATTAAACAATTGAAGCCTCTAAATTTTCTTGTAAAACCTTCATTTTTATAAAAACTTGGCGCTTTTTATAAAAAGTTTCATATTTTTATAAAAAAACTTTCTTGATATAAGGAACTTCTCTTACAGTAATATTTGATAGGTTTTTATTATTCAAGCGAATAGAAAATCATGTTCTTAACGTTTTTTAGCAATTACAAAACGTAAAAACATGTGATTTTGTAGGATTTGAAATTTCTTCAACTCAAATTGAAAATAAGCATCCAAATTGACAGAGATTTGATGGACAAGAAAGTTGACTATCGGATTTCTGATGCAAAGGTCGCAAGTTCAAATCCCACTGCCTCCAAAAAATTTTTTAATTCCTTTCAAAACGGAATTTGAGCTAGAGCCTCATAAATTAATAGAAAGTTTTATTATACATCAGCAAAATAATCCAAATAAACTTAGAAAAATTGCCTCATATTTTTAAAAATATTGGAAAAAAATTTTACGAAAAAAAATATTTTTTTATAAAAGTTTTATAAAACCACTTTATAAAAAATGCAAATTGTATAAAACTTATATAAAAAACTGACCTTATAGAAATTATTATAAAAATTGTGTATAAGGTTTTTATAAAAACTAGAATCACTAGGGAAGGATAGTATTATATAATTATGATATTATGTAATGGTTCCATTGCGTACATTGTCTCATATCATTATGTTTTAAGCAAGATGAAGAATGCTTTGAAAATTGCGATAAAAATTATTCGGCTACATCCAAGTCCGAATCCACTATTTGATTATTTGCTGGAGCACTGCCGTTGAAATAAAATTTTATCTGCACTATACTATAATATATAGCTCCGATCGATCGAGTTCGAGATAGATAGATGGGAAAAATATCAGTCAAAATGTCAACGAGATTTCGAAATACTCAATGAATTTGCGTTTGTCGAAATGTTTAAGCCAGATGTGATGTATGGGAAGTCAAATTTTTGAAAATGTTCAAAATTTACAAAATTGTTCAAAATTGTTGAAGTTCTTGAGGATTTTTGTAAATTATGTAATTTTGGGAAAATGTTGGGATTTCTTCAGTTTTATAGAATTTTAAAATATTTTCTCAAGTTTTGAAAATGTTTGAAATTTTCGCAACATTTTTACACCTTTTCAAAAATTCTAAAATCGTGGAAAATTCTCCAAGTTTTGGAAAATTTCTATAAATTCCGTGATTTTTGGAAATTGTTGAAATTTTCCAAATTTTATTAAATGTTTGAAAATTTCATAAACTTTTCAGAATTTTCGAAATCCTTCAAAATTTTCAAAATTGTTGGAAATTGTTAACATTTTCAGAAGTTATGTAATTTTTGGGAATTGTTGGAATTTTCTTCAATTTTGTAAAATTTTCCAAAGTCTTGAAAATAGTGAGAATTTTTTTTAATTTCCGAAATTGTTGAAAATTATTGATACTTATTGATAATTATCGATAATTTCGCATGAATTATTGATAAGTATCAATGCATTGTTTTATTGACATTTAACATCCCTAGTGTTTGGATAAACAAAGCTCCCGAAAATGACGTTGAATAAAAAGTGTGAAAATTCCGACCTTACTGCAGGCGGATCAGTTCATGATCCGGCTGGCTATGCCAAGATAATACGGGATGTATTATGTGTATTTATCAACTCCGAGTACATTGCTTTTTACCGCTAAAAAAAGTGCAATCGATTGATGATGTGGCGACAAAGTGGGAATATTTCAATTATTTCTGATATTGTTTATTGTATATTAAATATTGTACTTTACTATGTAAATATAACAGGTATATAGTAAAATCGTGGCTTATTGAATTATTAATTGGCGTGGTGAAAAAAAAAAACGTCTCTCATGATATTATTTTGAAAATTGTTGCTGATTTTGCGAAACGTATTAGAAATTGGTGTTATGTATATTTGATGTAATATTCATGTTTTAACCAAGTATCATTCTGTTACACAAAATACGCGATGAAAATAAAGACAAATTATAATATCATGACATGGTAACAAGAGGCTCTGCACACAGCGTAAAAGTACGTTTCAGCGGCTACAATAAAAATGTGTGCCAACAATCAAGTGGATATAACAATTATTAACTGATGAAAACAGACGAAGTTGTTCTATTATTGTTTCCAGTGGCGCCATCTAAATTCTGGTTGGGGGGGGGGGGGGAAGTTAATCGTTTCCCGATGCTTTTAGTGTTTTGAGCCTATACATAAGAAAACAGCCATTCTCGGTTAAAAAAAAATATCGCAACTTATGTTTCAAATCCGTTACTAACACGAAAAAATGGATCATCATCAGAAATGAGGGACCTACGTTTTATGATTCGATTAATCTCAAACGTATTATGTTTTGTAATGCCTTAGAGGCATTACAAAACTTTACGTCTACCAACCACCGAGCTCTGCGGCTGATCAGCGTATTCGGCGCGTGGGTCGCTCGGGCTCTAACGCCTTTATTCGCCGATAGAATGTCAAGATCCCATTATCAACTCTTTCAAAGGGGAAGGAATAGGCTTTCTTTTAGGCACTATTGAAAAAATATTAAAAATGTCTGAATTCGGGAAAAATGCGATAATGTTTTATTGGATTCGCGTTTTTCAGTACCAATAATGCTCAAACATGTAAACTGACATTTTTGTCGTAAAGTACGTACAAAAACCTAGAAAAAATGTGTGATGCGTTTTTTTTTCTCAGCACACTATGATCGGACTTATTATTCAATAAATACAGACGTACTGCAAAAAAGGCAAAATTTCGAGCCCCTGTATCTAGGCAACCCGTTCTTATTTCTACCCCCATTTAACACGCTCGATGTAGACCTATAACCTCCTGCTGCAAAAATGGCAGTACGAACGACCAGGGTGCTCGCGGCAATTTTCTAACACGACAGGGTCCTTTCTTCTACGTCTTCGGCACTTTTTTCACTTTGGATTGAGCAGGTCCAAAACTATTTAAAAATGCAAAAAAATCGAAAAAAAATTTTCGAAATTTTCACCTTTTTCTGAAAAAAAGGCTACAATTTTGGAATTTTTTTTATTGCATATCTTCGCATTTCAGGCTTTCCTCACTTGATTATTTGAAGTCCCGCTCACTAATGCCGAGAATTTCTTGTCATTTTTTTGAAGTTTTTTGCTATTAAGGATAGGGTAAGCGAAGGCTACTAAAAAAAGTGGGCCAACTCTAAAATAGGCTTACTGTAGGCTGAGCAGAGGCTAAGTGAAAGTGTAGTAAGTTAAAGTCATAAATGTAATGCCGCAAGCACCTGGGTAAACTTTTTAAAGTTGACCTAGGTGCTTGCGGCAATTCTTCTGCTGCAAAAATGGGAATACAGAAAAAATTTAGTCGAATTTTAGGTTATGTTCCATATATAAATAGGAAAAAATGTGCACATACGTTGTATATATACTATGTGGGTACTTACCGATTTCACCTTGCCCAGAAAACAAATAAAAATTGACCTGGGTGCTCGCGGCATTTTCATAAACGATAGGGTCCTCCTTTCACGTTTTCGGGCACCTGGGTCAACCTTATATAGTTTACCTGGGTGCTTGTGGCAGTTTTCCAAAGCAACAGGGTCCTACCTTCTACGTCATTGGCACTTTTATCACCAGTTTTGGATCTAGCAGGTCTAAAACTATTTAAAAATGCGAAAAAATCGAAAAAAATTTTTCGAAATTTTGACCTTTTTCTGAAAAAAGGCTACAATTTTGAAATTTTTTTCATTGCATATTTTTGCATTCTAGGCTAGTCTCACTTGATTATGCGAGGTACCGCTCACTAATGCCGAGAATTACTTCTAGTTTACTGATTATGTTCACTGAAAGTAAAATAACTCGGCTACTAATCGGCATCAAGGACTTTTATTGATACGTACGTGATTAGGGGGATAAGGGCTTTCGATT
>JAPYZK010004852.1:0-14567 GCA_030522785.1 Platygaster equestris
TCATAATTAATCCCGATGAAAATCATAGCAACGAAAGGGATAATTAGTTTTTAACTCCCTAAAGTACGTAGCAAAGCTCTAAGGGCGATTATTGCGTCAGTCAAGCAGGTAACCCATTATTCCCCCCCCCCTCCTCTCAGCAGGGCCATGAAATCACATATTTCTCGCAGTTGTTGAATAAAATATTGTGTGCGATTATTGGTCGAAAGAGGAGATTCCACTCGCGTGTTGCCACACTCGCTACGCTCGTGAGATAATCTCCACGCTCGAGGAATCTCCTCTTTCTCCCAATAGTCGCACAATAGTACATTGTTGTGCAAGCTGGCATTGGTGATTACTCGCCTTCGGCTCGTGCCACAATCCTTCATTTCGTCAAAATCGACAATTGCCAGCGTGCGCAACACGGTACTTTTCTTCGCGATAGCCGAAAAATACACTTAAAGTACCAATTTTGAGGTTAGAGTGAAGAAATATACTATTGTTTCCCAAAACAGCAACATTTGAATCTTTCCCAATTTTTTCCACACGTCTGCTTGCAAAAGAGCACCTTTTCGCGGCTATTCATAATATGTAATTCTCAAGCCTCGGTCGGAGTTTTTTGATCGGTACTCGTCGAGCGGTAATGAAATTTTCGTTGCTCGCTCGGGGGTCGCAGTCGGAGCGGCACTCGAGGGTGTAACCGAGCGCGTGATCGAGGTGACATACTGTGGCTTCTCGAGTGCTCTCCGCGGTCTAAATAAATCAGAAACAAATTTGACTTGAGAGGAATTTTCCGGGGGACGCGCAGCCGTGCGTGAATCGGCCAAGAGCCGATTCAAAGTGCGTCCCAGAGGGTCGGTCCTCCAAGTCCGCTGACGCGTAGCCTGACGTGCCGCCGGCATGCTGCCGGAATTTGGATTCAAACACCCTTGTGTATTGAGAAGACAGGCAAATGGTGTCGCCGCTTCTGCATACGATCGGGATTTACTCTGTAGAACAAAGCTTTCGACAGCTCCAATTGTGTATTGTACATTTGTTAATTTGGTGCAGATTCCTGTCTTGCTCCAAACTCCGAAATTTTAGTTATTCAGTATAAAATCCAAAGGTTGACTTGATTGCAAAATTTTGAAAATTCGAAAATTGCAAGACTGAAAAATGAGAATTTAAGTGAAATTTGTTTTCAATGATTTGGATGTTCAAGAAATTTTGAAAATATTGAAATTTCCAAAACTTGAACTTACTGAAGTTTTACACTCGTGTATTTTAATGAATTTTATTTTATTTTAAAAAATTTTGAAATTTTCGAAAATTTGTCGAGTTTCCAGAGCATAAAAGTTAAAGATCTTGGAAGCTTCAAAACTTTGGAAATTTTTGAAATTTTCATGCATCCCAATTGTGATAACTCTGAAAAATGAAAATATGCATATTTTGAAACTTCAAAGCTTGCTGAATTCCTAAAGTTTCGAAAATTTTCAAATTTTGAGATTGCCAGATTTCAAAATACTCTGAAATTCTCGAGAACTTCGAAAATCGAGAATGTTTAAATAATTTGAATTTTGTTGAAATTTCAAAGCTGGAAACCTTTGGTTGAAGACTTCGAATTCCCAGAACTTCAAAAATTTCCGATGCTCTAAACCTTTACAAGTTGGAACATTTCGAAATTTCACAACTTCAAAACTTCAAATTGCCTCGAAAAGTCTGAAATTTTCAGGACTTTTAAAATTTTCAAAAATACCAAAGCTAGAAAACTTTATTATATTCTACAAAACTTGAAAATTCACTAAAATATCCGAAACCCCCCTAACTTTGTAAATTTGACTACCTTTCAAGCTTCTCAATTTCACAATTTGTCAAAAATTTCAAATTTTCTTAATTTCGATAATTAAAAAATAATGAACTCCGAAAATCTTGAAAAACTTCACAATTCCAAAACTTCTATCTAAAAGCGAAAAATGTCTTGAATTCTGGTTGTTGTTTTCTATTTATTTCAGTTTGCCCAGGGCGCCCTTATAGGTGAATCCGGCCATGACTGTCTATCAAATTTAAAAACTTAATTAATTTTAAAATTCCAAAACTTCGAAACACGAAAACAGCGCACATTTTTTTCTTAGAGAACCACCCCCTGAAATATTTTTCAGCCTATTCCAAATTCAGATCTATTGTGACACAAACCTTTTAGAATGCGAAAATTCTTCCTTTCGTAAAAGCAAATTATGACGCATTAAAAATTAAGTCCCTGAGAAATATCTAATATTTTGTACAAAACAGTTACTCAGTTCCACCCCAACAGCGTAATTCGATGAAACTTTGCAGAGCAAAGTTTCGGTCCCGGCAACTTTCACGTACACCCTGCACAAACGATTGATAATTGAGGTTTCTCATTGTTCTTCCCCGTACAAAGTATCAGATATTGAATGACGTTGTTGGGAGAGCGTGCATTAGCGGTGTGCGCGTAATGGTTTGCCGGCAAAGGCTTGGGAATCGACGACAATGCGTACGAGGGATTAGAGAAATACATGTCGTACGCAAAATCTGGTCGCATTAGCATTTAACATAATAGATGTATCAAGCCATTAACATACGGTTTATGCAGCCGCGATAGCCGAAATTCCATTTCGATTATTTTTATTTGGGTGATGCGATCATTACATAGTTTATCGAGTCATTATTCATTGATGAATTCGTTGCCTTATTTCGATGCGTTTATTTTTCACGAGTTAAGACTATTGTTGAAATAAACATAGTTAGAAATAACGTATTTGATTTTCGTATACATTATATTTTTCATTGCACGCAGTATAATGACCCTACTCTAGTGATTGTAGTTTTTATAAAAACAGGCAAAATTTGTATAAAATCAGTAAATTATTTATAAAAATTCGTTTTTTTATAAGGTCGATTTGATAAAAGTTTTATAAAGTTTTCAATTTGTATAAAGTGGTTTTAGAAAAACTGATAAAAAATGGTATGTACACTAGCAAAATGATCCAAAAAAGGTTAGAAAATTTTTTGCATATTTTTAAAAATGTTGAAAAAAAATTTTTTTAACCAAAAATTTTTTTATAAAAACTAGAATCACTAGGGTAGTAACTCTGAACCTTGTAAGGAACCAAATTTTGTGAATTTCAACAATTCTCAGAATTTAGACAATTTTGAAGATCTAGGAAATTTCGAAATTTCTAATAATCCTCAGAATTTAAAAAATTTCGAAAAGTTTGATTGATATCGTTCAAAATCTCCTGAATTTTCGGAATTCCAAAAATTTCGAAGATTTTGTATACTCTTGAAATTTTAAGAGTTTGGAAAATTTTTTTAAATTTAAAAAATTTCTTATACTTCCAGACATTCTTTCAAACAAACACTTTCAGAAAAACAAATTTCAAAAATAGTTAGAAAATATTGGATTTTTCGGAATTCTTCGAATTTTTTTTCAAATTTATAGATATCTTGAAATTAAAAAAAAAAATTATACCATATTTTCGAAGTTTCTCAAAAACTGGCAGCAATACCCGAATAAATCGATTTCAAAATCATTACATTTTTCACTTGATTTTTTACTCCTCTTGAAACTTTCTCTAAAATGAGACATATTTTCCCTAATTTCTCGCTCATGTAGGTAATTTTCAAGACTTACAAAAATATATTATGACGAGTTTTGAATATTCCAAAAACCGATCACCAATTCCTACAATTTACATGAAATTCTCAGGAGTTACATAATTTCCATAAATACATTTATATAATTTCATACATATTCTTTACAGTTATAAATAATTGCACTAAATAAATTAAAAATTGATATTTAACAAACACGAACCGAAACCAAGTTTCATTTCCATCTGCAAACAGAGAGCCTACAAAAAAAGCACCCTCCTCCAACAGGACCTCGGTAACCATATAAACCTATTTCCACCGTCCAGGTATAATATTGGCCGATTTTCAAGTGGCTCCTGTCACACTCTTAAATGGTCCTCTCCTCATCTCATTCAACTTTTTCCAAAAAGGATTCCTCGCAAGTGCTACATCCGATCCGAACCTAATCATCTATTTACGAGGCACTTTATTGTAATTTCCACAAAAACCGCGATGTATTCTTAGGACACCCTCAAATAACGTACTTTTCAAAAAGCGACTCTTTTCGAGGGGCCAACGCAATATTTGTACAAACTCGAGTAGCCTCTGTACAAATGGAGAGTAGAATTGAAACTCTTATGTTTCCGCATATATATCTACTATCAAAGTATGAAGTCCGTTTGAAATTTGGGGGCACCAGCGGAACTGTAGGAAAATAATATAGTTAATCATTTTTTAGTAGTGGAAAATGAGGAGAAACATAACTTCCGCTAAAGTGGACTGTGTTAAAATTTGGAGCATCGAGAATATAACAACTGTTGTAATTCTGAACCTTATGAGATTGTCAAAAACCTTATGAAATTTTACGGATTCATTATCTCCTTATATTATAAAAAAACGTGTGCCACCCCTCCCCTTCACCCGCCCCGTCAGTGAATTTTCCATCGATTCCCATCAACTTCTACCAATTCTTATCAATTAGCATTGATGTCCATTGATTCCTATGGATTCTTATCAATTACCATCGATTCTTATCAATTGCCATCGACTCCTACCAATTCCCATTGACTCCTGTCAATTCTCATTGATTGCCACCAAATCCCCTTGAGTCCATCAATTCCTATCGATTCCCATCAATTTCTATCGATTCCTGTCAATTTCCATCGACTTCTATATCAATTCCCTACTGATGTAGTTTTTATAAAATGAGCAAATTATTTATGAAAATTCGTTTTTTTATTTATAAAAAAATTTTTTTCATAAAACCTATCAAAATTTGCATACAATTCGTCTGTTTTTTTATCAAAACAATTGACAGCCTTCAAATTTCCTTATAAAACTTTTATCTTATTAAATTTTTTTTAATTTTTTAAACTTTTATCTTATTGAATTTTTATAAAAACTTCGCGATTTTTATAAAATTTTCATATTTTTATAAAAAAAATTTTCTTGATGAAAGGAATTTTTCTTATAGTAATATTTGATATGTTTTTATTACACAAGGGAATATAAAATCATGTTTATAACGTTTTTTAGCAATTATGAAACGTAGAAACATACGATTTTATAGGATTTAAAAATTCTCCAACTCAAATTGAAAATGAGCATTTAAATTGACATCGATTTGATGGACAAGAAAGTTGACTATCGGATTTCTGATGCAAAGGTGGCAAGTTCAAATCCCGCTGCCTCCAAAAAATGTTTACATTTCTTTCGAAACGAAATTTGAGCTAGAGCCAAATAAACTAATGAAAATGGTATATACATCTGCAAAATGATCCAAAAAAAGTCAGAAAAATTTTTTCATATTTTTAAAAATTTCGAAAAAAATTTTTATAAAAAAATTTTTTTCATAAAACTTATATAAAACCACTTTATAAAAAATGCAAATTTTATAAAACCTCTATAAAACCGACCGTACAAAAATTTGTATAAAAATTTGGTATAAGGTTTTTATAAAAACTAGAATCACTAACGTTCCCATTGATAAATTCTCATTGATTGTCACCAAATCCCCTAAAGCCCCATAAATTCCTATCGATTCCCATCAATTCTCATCGACTTCTATCAATTCCCATTTATTTACACCAAATCCCCTTGACTCCCATCAATGCCCATTCGATTCCCATCAATTCTCGTCAGATTACATTGATTTCGATCAATTCTCATTGATTCCCATCGATTTCTGATAATTACTATACACTTCGCACGGATAAAACGCTTGCCCACACATCCAGAGGGATTCATCAGTCGAAAATACGTAAAAACTTTAATAGGGGTTGGCGCGCGAAGTCCTCTAGTAATTATATATAAGGTTTTCCTCATAAGGCGCCTCATGCAAATCTAATATCCAAGTTTCTTGAAAAGTTACAAGGTGACCCTATAAGTCATCGAAGTATAAAGTTTATCAATAAAAAACCTTATAATATAATATATTACATATTTATATTATATAACATATTATGTTGTTCTAAAAAACCTTAGGTTTTCTCAACCCTTATAAGGTGTTTAAGGTGCCCTATAAAAGATGAAGAACCTTCTAAGGAATTCGTGAAATTTTAAGGTTTTCGGAAACCCCGAAACGATTTCAATTACAAGGGAAAAAATGATATCGAATCGGCGTATAAATTCAGTAAACTCCGCATTTTTCATAGTGAAAGGAAACAAATGTAGAAAAGCTGCTAGAAACAAATTGCAGGACGCGTTCTGCATGGGCGATCGCGAATGACGCGATTATTTTTCCTCGAGAATGATTTCGCTGCTCGAATACCTCGACACAATCGCGCGGCCCGTAATTCCCCGGCGAAGGAGCGCGACGTCGATCGAGTCCTGGGGCGGTTGCAGCTGCCCCCAACACCCCCTTTTCACTCTCGGCACCTCACAACAGAAATTGTAACAATCGAGCGAGCGCAAACACGGCCGAAATCGTCAGTGCCGAGTTTAATGATAATTGTCCAAACTACTTTATTATCGCTCACTCGGCCGGAACCTTTTGTTGCGCGCGTTTATAATTGGCGACTTTAAGTCGCGATTCGTTATCGTTTTTCATGCACTCGTCGGCTGCGAATCAACTGGAGTGACAGTGGAAGGAAAGTGTGGGATAGTTGCGAGACTTGCGAAAACGGATAGTATTGGGAGAATTTGTAGACGAGACTGCTATAGCTTCGGGAAGGTTTTTCCGTAATGTTCTCTCTCAATTTGAATAATTGGGACTCATTTCAATAATTCTGATGGGATATTCCACTATGTTTTAGCGAATGAAATTTTATTTTGAAATGAGCGAGATCTTACTCTTTTCGAGTGGAATTTCCACTGAAGTTAGATTTGCAGAATGTTTACCAAAATTACTAGAAGACTTTGCCCACTGTGCGCTCTACGCGCCAACCCCCATTCAGTCTTGATATTTTATTATTATGTATTTTAAAACGATAAAATCAATCATTTTTCCGAGATAATTGATTCAACATGTTTTCCTCTATAAATGAATCAATTTTTTCATATAATTAAAATGGGAATTGACAGGAATTGATGGAGATCTACGGGAATCGATGGAAATTGATGGAAATCGATAGAAATTGATAGAAATCAATGGTATTGATGATGGGAATCTATGGAAATTAATGAAGATCGATCGGAGTAGATAAGAATTTATGGAAATTGATGGATATTAGTAGGAATCGAAGGAAAGTGATAAAAATCAATCGAAATTGATGAGAATCTATATAAATTCATAAATATTGATGGAAACTGATAGAAATCGATGGGAATTGATGGAAATGAGTGAGAATCGATAGAAATTGATAGAAATGTATGGAAATCTATGGGAATTCATGAAGATTGACGGGAATCGTTGGGAATTGATGAGAATTAATGGAAATGGATGGGAATCTATATAAATTGATAAATATTGACGGAAATGGATAGAAATCGATGGTAATTGATGGAAATTAGTGAGAATCGATGGAAATTGATAAGAATGTATGGGAATCTATGAAAATTAATGAAGATCGATCGGAATCGATAAGAATTGATGAAAATTAGTAGGAATCGAAGAAAATTGATAGGAGTCAATGGAAATTGATGGGAATATATATAAATTAATAAATATTGATGGAAATTGATAGAAATCGATAGGAATTGATGAACATTAGCGAAAATTGATGGAAATTGATGAAGATCGATGGGAATCGTTAGGAATTGATGGTAATTAATGGAAATTGATGGGAACCTATATAAATTTATAAATATTGATTGAAATTGGTAGAAATCAATGGGAATTGATGGGAGTTGATGGGAATCGTTAGGAATTGATGAGAATCTATATAAATTCATAAATATTGATGGAAATTGATAGAAATCGATGGGAATTTATGAAAATTAGTGAGAATCGATGAAAATTGATACGAATGTATGGGTATCTATGGAAATTGATGAAGTTATATCGAAATCGATGAGAATTGATGGAAATTGATGGGAATCGAAGGAAATTGATAGAAATCGATGGAAATTGATGGGAATCTATATAAATGAATAAATATTGATGGAAATTGATATAAATCGATGGGAATTGATGGAAATTAGTGAAAATCGATGGACATTGATAGGAATGCATGAGAATCTATGGAAATTGATGAAGATTGATGAGAATCGTTAGAAATTGATGGGAATTGATGGCAGATTAATGGAAATTGGCAGGAATCTATGGAAATTGATGAGAATCTATATAAATTAATAAATATTGATGGAAATTGATGAGAATCTGATGAGAATGAGTGAGAATCGATATAAATTGATAGGAACGTACGGAAATTTATGGAAATTGATAGGAACGTACGGAAATTTATGGAAATTGATGAAGATTGATGGTAATCGTTAGGAATTAATGGGAATTGATAGCAATCAATGGAAATTGATGGGAATCCATAGGAAATGATGTAAATCTGTGAGAATCGATTGGAATCGATGGTAATCAATGTAAATTGATGGAAGTTAATGTAAACTAATATAAATCTATATGAATTGATGGGGACTGATGGGAATCGATGGAAATTGATAGAAATTGATGGAGGTTGATGGAAATCGATGGTAAAATATAGGAATTGATGGGAAACTTACTGACATGGCGGCGTCAGGGTGGGCGGGGTGGTTAGGGCACATGTTTTTCCATAATATAGGGAGAAATGGATTTCCACTCGAAAAAATGTTACAGGCAACTTTTGTGTTGAGAGAAAATATTCTCCTAATGTACATGCATTACACTCCGAAAATACCCATACATACATTTCGAAAATACCCGTACTTTGACAAAATATTCAAATTTCATGTTTTCCGTGCGGTGTGCAAATAACTCCAAGTTGGTCCATTTGGGCAAGACGAAACTTGGCAACAAGCTGCACGAAGCGCTGTGCAGTTGTCGATTCTAATCCGCGCAGCCGCAAATGCATTTGCAGAACAACAGCGGCGTTATAACGAGATCAGCAGCCGATTCTGAAGCGACCATTGCCCGAGCTGCAAATATATGCGTGCAAATGTACGCCGCAAATAACACTTGCGCCAAACGCAGACATCAGGCTAATCTGATCTCGACGCTTTGCCCGATAGTTGACACTGGAGAAATCGAATTTCACGAATCGTTTTAATGGCACGTTCGGCCCTTTCGTGAAATTCGAGACCATACAGTTACATAAATTCTGATATTAAATCGATATTTTTCGTGAAGAAAGCCTGGCGCTCAATTTTCTAGGTAATATTCGCTCGAGGCCATAGAAGACCCGTACGATGTGCGGCAAAAAGCGTCGCGAGATTTTTATCGGCGTGTCTCTCGAATGCAAATGTGAATTTATGAATGACGTTATAATGGCCTCACGTAAACAGGTACTTCCTGTTCCCGATTTCCTCCACGATATCTTGCGTGAAATTCGAAACGGGGTTTGGAATTTGAAAAAGGGCGATTGTTGGTTTTGTAATTATTACAGCTTCTGGAGTTTTTGGTGGGAACGAATCTGGATTTTCGATGCAAGTTTTGCTGCCCGAGAATTTCATGTTTGAGTATTCATTTTTTGGACTGTGACATGTCTTTGGACTTGACACGCACTTATGGCGGGGGGTGGAGGGGGGGAGGGGTATAACATAAATAATTGACTCAAATGCGAGTTGTGGAATCGGAAAAAAACACTAGAGCCAATGGTAGTAATAGTAATATCGTTTGAATCGAATAATTAGATCGGTGGTGATGCATCTTTAGTTGTATGAATATAAACTTTGATTGTTGTTATCATTTACAAAAAAAATTTTGTGTACAAACTTTTTTTGGATTTTTGTGAGCAATGTGAAATACTATCAAAAAAATGTATTCACGATCGAAAATGAATTTTGACCGAATTCAGGTGGCCCGTCTGAAGAATTTCGAGTTAATATGGTATACTTATATTCTTGGAATTTTAATTGTTTACTTACGGAAAATTATGATTTTTGGATTTTGAATTTGAGTCAGCTTGTGAATTTTCGAATTTGAATATTAAAACTGAGGATTTCAAGGATTTTCAATGAAGAGAAAAAATTTCGAATATATATCTCTACATTTTACAAATTTAGATTTGTAAATACAAGAGTTAAAATGTTGAATTTAAAAATTTTACGATTCAGGTAGAAAATGTTTAAGATTGAAAAATTCAGACGTTCCACAATCATATAGAATCGAAAATTTCGATGTTTTGATGTTTGGAAAGTTTCGCTCAAAAATTTTGAAGTACAAAGATTAAAACTAAAACTAAAATTCCTCAGTGTACAATATATTCTACATACAAGAAATTTATATTCTGATCCAAAGATTGAATTCGGTTCATTACAAAAATTAGTGTCACAAATCATTTGCAAGATTATTTGCAAAAAGTTTTTTCCAATTTTTACTCCTAAGGCAGGTAAAAATCTAAGAAAATTCGAAGTTCAATTAAGGATTTTTAAATGTACAAAATTTGTATTCAGAAATATAAAAGTATATGCAGTTTTGAAATCATAATTTCCAAACTGAAAAAAATGCATTTTTTAACTTATTCAAATATCTCTATTTTTTATCTTTCTTATTGCATACACTTGAACCTCGAAATTGACGTCGGAATTTTTAAATGTTTGTCTGAGATTTACAAAAAAACTATTTTAATTGATTCAAAATATCTGAATATATATCCAAACTGGCAAAAAATAAACAAATCTCTATAAGGAAAATACCACATCTTTTCTTTCGTACTAAACAAACCCATCGAAAACAAAATTCAAAACCCAGATTAAAATTTTCCAGTGGCGTCTGTATTGATAGAAAAAGAGCAAAATCAAAGCAGGCGAGTCATTATTTTTTGAAAAATGGTCAGAATCTCTAGCCTCTGACTCACCAGACTTGAAGTAACAAAGACGTATAGTTCACACAAGAACACCAACTCGTGTTACAAACCCGCGACTGTTTTTCTAACACCTTCGTTATGGATTTTCGATACATTTTTCTGACACAAAAACCAACAAATGTCTGGTCCACGCATTCTTGAAATATTCTCGACACCGATAAAGTCGCCATTGGGTAAATACTCTCAGATTGAATAAGGGAAAATTTCACTATTGAAATTTGTTGTACCTGTAGGTTTTTTTTTCAGTTACAAAATAGAATAATAATTCAAAAACGTACAAAAAAGAACGAAATAGTAATTAAATGACGATTAATATTATTACAAATATAAATTTTGATAATAATGTAATATAATTAACATATAATATAAAATATTATTATTATAAAAACAAGTTTTGTTGAGATATGAGTATCTAATAAGTGAAAATTCGACTATTCAAAAATGCTTAACTTTTACCGAATTTTTGAATTTTCGAAATGTTAATCATTTTCTAGATTTTCCAATGTCTTAACATTCCTAAATGATTAAAAATTTTTTAATTCTCCGAAATAAACAAAATATCCGGAATTGAAAAATTGTTCATATTTTCTGAAGGATCTTAAAAATCTTCAAATTTCGCACCATTTCGGTCATTTTTGAAATTTTCTGAATTCTTCATTATTTTAGAATCCTCCAAATTTTCAAATCCTTCAAAAATTATCAAATATTCAATTGTTTCCGAGATCAGTTTTTTTCAAATTAAGAAAAACCGTAAAAACCAATCACTTGTTTTCTACGGTCTACAATTTTTTTTATGCCGCCAGGATTAAGTATACTCCAAAAAAATTGGAGTATATACTCAAATGTATAAAACACCTTGTTTTTTTTGTCCTCGAGGATTTTTCGTCTGATTTACTTTTCGCGCTTGAACATTAATTTCGATCTCGGCTTTGATTTCGTGGTCTTTTCTGCCGTTTTCCACGTCGAAAGCAATATTTAACAAATTGCTTTCGTCCGCTAGTCGGGCTTCCCTTTGCCGTGGATTTAGCGTCGTTCGCGAGCGCAAGGGGTTTCATTTGATGAACACGGAGACAATGCCGTGCACTGTAAGCGGTAAATACAGAGAACCACTTTCCAAGCCGCGCCCAACATGGGACTACGGTAACTATCTGTCGGGGGAATTACTTGTAATGTGTCAAAAATAGCATCTTTTCCTAAGTCGGAATTTTGGCACGTGTGGGGAAACGAGTTTCGTCGCTCAAAAGTGAGATAATATTTATGTTTTTTTTTTCTTTCTATAAGCTGGAATAGTGCAGGAAAATTTCGGACTTTTTTCAGTTGAACTGAGGAAAGGGAGGAGGTTCAAAATGGTGTAGACGAACGTTTTGCACGTCCAAATGTGACGACCGAACCGAAATAACTGGAGTATTTTGAAAATAAGACCGTAAAAATAGTACACTGTTGTGCAAGCTGGCATTGGTGATTTTGACGAAATCAAGGGTTGTGGCACTAGCCGAAGGCGAGTGCCGCAATCATTTCGTCAAAATCGACAATTGCCAGCGTGGGCAGCACAGTACTTTTCTTCACGATGGCCGAAAAATACACTCAAATTACCAATTTTTAAGTTAGAGTGAAGAAATGACTGTTGTTATCGCGCCCCACCAGAAGCTTGTTTTGCCCGGGAAACTCGAGGACGCAACGCTTCTTCTATAATGCTACTGAATCCGATATTTTCAAATTTACGAGATTTTGAAATTTTAACATATATACTCATATGTTTTGGAATCCTTCAGAATTTATGATTTTTTTTTTAATTGTCAAAATTTCTTGAATTGTGACAAATTTCAAAATTGTCAAATTTCAAAATGATCGAAATTTTTGACATTTTCAAGTTCATCGAAATTTTCCAAGTTCCTCTGAATTTACAAAATATTCAAGTTTCTCGAAATTATCAAATTCCTTGAAATTTTCGAAGTACCTTAGAATTTCCAAAATATTCAAGTTTCTTGAAATGTTCGGAATTCTCAAAATTCACGAAATTTTCAAAATGAGCTAAATTTTAAAAATTTACACACCTTTCAAAAACGTTCGAAGTACATATCCAAAATTTGGATAGTCATTGAAATTGATGACATTCTTGAATATTGAAAAATTCTCAACGTTTTTCAAATTTCCAAAATTTATTTCTATTAGTTTTTGAAATATTGATATTTTCTAAATTTTATACATTTATGACACTTTTGAGTTCCTCGAAATACTCTAAATTTTAGAGTTTCACAAAATGTTCAGAATTTTCGAAACTCACGAAATTTCCAAGATTAACAAAATTTCGTCAATCTCAGGAATTTTGAACATTTCCGAAATCTCGACAATTTTAAAAACTCTCAACTTTTTCATAATTCTCGAAATTTTCGAAATTTTGAAATCATTCTCTAATTAAGTTTTGAACTTTGTTTAAATTTCCAATATTCTCAAAAATTTCAAAATTATTTCAATTTTTAATATCACAAAAGTTTCCAAAATTCTTTAAGTTCTCGAATTACCAAAACTTTCGGAATTTTAGAAATCTTCACAATTCTCAAAGTTCTCGGAATTATTGGAATTTATAGAATTCTTTTATTTCTAGAAATTTCTGAATTTCTAAAAACCTTCAAGTTCCTCAGTGATTCTAGTTTTTATAAAAAATTTGAACGGTCGGTTTCATAAAAGTTTTATAAAATTTGCATTTTTTTTTAAGTGGTTCTATATAAGTTTTATATGAAAAATATTTTTTATACAAATTTTTTTCGAAATTTTTAAAAATAAGAAAAAAATTTTCTAACCTTTTTTGGATCATTTTGCTTATTTATGTACCATTTTCATTAGATCATAAGGCTCTAGTTCAAATTTCGTTTCGAAAGAAATTTTAAAATGTTCTGTAGGCAGCGGGATTCGAAATCGCGACCTATGTATCAGAAATCCGATGGTCAACTTTCTTGTCTATCAAATCGATGTCAATTTAAATGCTTATTTTATTTGAGTTGGAGAATTTTCAAACCTATGAAATCATATGTTTCTACGTTTTATAATTTCTAAAAAACGTTACGAACATGACTTTATATTCCTTTGTGTAATAAGAACGTATCATATATTACTATAAGAAAAATTCCTTTTATCAGGACAGTTTTTTTCATAAAAATATATAACTTTTTTCAAAAATCGCGAAGTTTTTATAAATTAAAAGGTTTACAAGAAAATTTGGAGGCTTCCAGTTCTTTTTATAAAAAAACAGACAAATTGTATGGAAATTTGGATATGTTTTATAAAACATTTTTTCGGTCAAGTTTTTATAAAACCACTCTATAAAAATCGAAAATTTTATAAAACTTCTATAAAATCGACCTTATAAAAAAAACGAATTTTTATAAATAATTTGCTAATTTTATAAAAATTTTGCCTGTTTTTATAAAAAACTACAAACACTAGGGTTTAAAGTTCCATAACTGCACATACTATTCCACTTCCACTGTGTGTCCCAAAACACACCAATTTTTCATTTCTACTGATGCCCGATCTCGAACCGACTGCCCCAAAGGTCCACTAACGAAGCGATCGCCAAATAAGTTCCTTTATCGCGTAATTGTTTCCTGGTGTAATGAC
>JAPYZK010004855.1:0-11927 GCA_030522785.1 Platygaster equestris
TCGCTCCAAATATTTTTTAATTGGTCTAATTTTTTCACAGGGCTTACTTAAACGCATACATAAAAGGTTTTGCAAAAAAAGTAATTAATTTGCGAAATTGTAAACAATTTTCTTACTTAGAAAGACAAAAAAGTTTGTTGATCATTTGAGAGCAATTGTTTAAACAAATTCGACATGCAACTCAATTCATTGGAAGCGCTAAAGCTTCACGAACATTTTGATATAAAAATCAGCCCGATCCGATCAATATTAACGAAATGGCAACGAGTTGAAGAAGTCGTGAAAAGTCAATCGGTCCCGCAATCGACTGCGAGAGCAGTGAAGCATCCCCACCTCTGCCTACTAGGCAGCTAGGGGTCACGCGCCCATTGAGTTCTGCTTTCCGAGCCCTCAATTGAAATAAAGCCATATTTTGAACAAAAAAAAAAACCAGAAACTTATTTGTACTACTAATATAAAGTATCGAATACTGTATGTTTCCATGTGTTTGTGAAAAATTTTTCATGTGAAAATTTGTGAAAACTACGGCTCTCGTCCTCAAAACTCTATTTTTTAATATCATTCGCGGTGACTACGATTTTTAAAAGACTGACACTTAAGACATCTTCAGATTCGTGTTTGGATTCTCCGAATTTCCACGAACTACAAATTTTTTATCAGCAAATTTAATAGTTCTTCAATTGTCAACTCTCCTTTTTGTAATTAGCAAAGTCTAGAAATATAATTTCACAATTTTTGATATATTAAGGGGGCCAATCGGTTGAGAAGGTCAACAAAATCTATTTTTTTCTTTTTATTGCATCCGATAGGGTCATTGTTTACAAATATTCTTCCAAAATCATTGCCCAATTGGAAGTAGTTCAAAAGATACAGATACTTGAATCAGCGAGCATCAAGCGGAGCCGACGAAGCAGGCAGATAAAGCCGGTACGAAGTGGGCTCGTACTGCTCATAAAATGACACAAATTGAACGCAATGAGTTTTTCGAATAATCAGAAAAGTTACCGAAAATTTGAATGCGCGTTTTCTCGAAACCATGCTTGTCGAGTTTGCGAGCGTGATTGCGAAAAAACTATTGGTTCAATCGACTTGAATAAAATTGTTGGAGAGTAACAGTAACTATTCTATATGAACCTTGGAAATGAGTGAAAAAATTTTTTTTTCATTTTCGTTAATTTGCACATTTATGTTTTATATGTAACCATTTCAAACTCGTTTTTCAACAAGTTATCATTCCAAATTATTTATAGATTTTGCGATCTGCATGGATCTATTAAACAATATTTGAACAAAATATCTTTCCAGGAATATCGAAAAATTTGTTGTTAGTATGAGCACTATACCGAAAATGTTTTCTGAATGTATTCTAAAGATACAATTTTCTCGATATTATCCCAAAAATGCTTTTTAAATATACTCTAAAGAATGAAGATGTGAAATTTCATTCCGATATCTTGATAAAAACATCGTCCAAATATCAATTATATAATTTCAGCTGACATCTTTTGAAAGACATCTAGTCCACATTTATCGAGCGTCGTCTCAATACGTCAACGTAATATCTATCTCGAGATTATTTTCAGACAGTAAAAAGACATTGATCAGATATCTAGTAGACGTCCTGCACTATTGTAATATCACGCCAAAAAACGCATGAATATACACAAAAACGTTGAAACCATAAAACCTACCGGCTTTCTTCATCCATCTGCTTTTCCAGCTTCGGGTATTCCGAAAACAAGGCAGACAACTGTTCCTTGCTGAACTCGGAAGCAATGTTGACGAAGAAAGTCGTTACTTGCCGCAATAAAGTCGAATTTATCGCGCTTAACTTGGTTTGAATCCTGACCAATTGTGGCAGAAGAGTCTGCAACTTGAACTTCTTGGCGTTCTCGAGCGCGGCATTGATGGCATTGTTATGCGGCGTTGCCTGCAAGGAAACAACTTCTTCCTGCATTTCGTCTTCGTTGGATTTGTTGGTCCAAGTATTCGCCTGCATGGCATCGGATGACACTACATACATCGCGTCTTGAAGAACATTCTGGACCTTTGCGTTTTCCAATGACATGTCACCTTTGGAACAATTTCCGAAAACCTGCGAAGGAAACAAGGATTGCCAAATAATCGACACGTGGATATTGGGTTTGAAATATTTTATAGGGGTTAATAACATTCTAAATTGATTTACTGACAATTGTTCATAAAATTGTCGCAATTTGTTTTGTTAAGTTGAAGATAATTGATCTTCTGAATACGGGTCCAAGATGGTTTTCGAAAGTTGGTGCTTGTTGTGCAGTAATCAAATTATCATCACCTTTTTATTCTTGAGGAGCTTTTTTGGATATAAAATTCAATTACATTTCCAGATTTTTCAGTACATTAATGTCATTTCCACAGATCAACTAATTGACGTTTGATAACTGTTCCAGTTTTGTGTCCAACTGAACATGCTTTGATGCTTTGAGCTTTAATAAAACATATTTTCAATCAAATGTTTCAAAAGTTAAAAAATTAGAAAGCTCCAAAAGTTCCAAAATTCCAAAAAATGTAAACAAGAAAACGTCGAAATTTTCAAAAAATGTGTGCTTGAAAGCTTTGTAATTTTGCGGGACTTCAGAGCTTTCTGAATTTCGAAAACTTGAAAATTTTTAAACCTGACAATCTTCAAACTTCAAACCGAAATTCTTCAAGATGATCAGAAACATGGGAATTCAATAACTTCAGAGCTTCAAAATACTCAGAACTTGACAAATTTCAAAACTGCTAAGCTTGAAAACTCTCAAAACTTCTAAAAATGGAAAACTTGACTTTCAAACTTCGGAATTTTTTTAAATTCTCAGAAATTCAGAATTTCAAAACTTTAAGAACTTCCGAAATTCCCAAAATTGACAAAATCTTGGAACTTCTTAATTCATGAAATTTCCTAAGCTTCAGAAAACAAAACGTTGGAAAAGTTTAAAAACGATATATCCAAATTTGGTCAAATGTTGAAATGCCAAAATTTCAAAAATCTGAGGCTGTAGAACTTCAAACTTTCGAAAATTTCAAAACATCAAAAGGTCTAAAAATTGAAAAGTTTCAATTCTAAGAATTCTTCGCAATCATAAGAAACTGTCAATTTTTTCTGGATTCCAAAATTTTCAATTTTTTCTGGAATTTTGAGTTTTGTTCAACTCCTCGATTTTTCGAAACTTTCAAATCTTACAATAGAACTCCATAATGTTTTCAAAAATTCTGTTATTTCTAAAATTTCCAGAGCTTTGAAACTTTACAATGTTAAAAAACTTAAAAGTTATCAAAAATGGTTTTGACTTTGAATCCCTTAGTTTCGAAAATTTCGTAACTTCCAGCCTTCAAAACTTCGAAACTTTCGAAATTTTCCAGAACTTTGAAAATTCAAAAACTAGACAACTTTTGAATTTCAACACTTTGAATCCCTTAGTTTCGAAAATTTCGCAACTTCCAGCCTTCGAAACTTTCGAAATTTTCCAGAACTTTGAAAATTCAAAAACTAGACAACTTTTGAACTTCAACGTTTTTCAGAACTTCAAAATTTTTCGACATTATTGAAAACTTTAAATATTTACGAAGCATTCAAAACAACAGAGATCCATAACTCTCAAGAACTATAAAATTCGAGAACTTTAGAAATTTCCCAAGTTCAAGAAATTTCAGAACTTTACAATTGCGAAACTTCAAAATGACTACAAACTTCAAAATCGTGCGGAATCGTCAGAACTTGACTTCAAAATCGCTAAATTTTCAAAACTTCAAAACTCCAACATGCATCCAAAAATGCTTGATAATAATGCAAATTCGTGAGAACTAAAAAATCCTTAAACTTGAGAAACTTAAAATGTTGAAACTTAAAACTCCAGGTTTTTTTCAGGTGCGCAACAGCCCTGTATACTTGATTCCTAAAATGAGTATTTTCTGTCATACTTTCCAAAACTGAAGGTTGTTCAATAAGTTTTGAGGATAAGAATCAATTCCTTGATCTCTTTTGTTCTTTCTATTTTGTGACTGCACATAAGAGCGATACTCACCTGTTTAGACAATTGACCAAGAAGCTTCACTTTTCCAGGGGGATCCAAATTTTCCACCATGAAATCGTAAATTCTTCTTCGTTTTTCCTGATTTTCTGATCCTGGTAACATGGGCAACATCTTGTCATTATCTTTCGACCTCGTGAACTTCAGGAACTTGCAATCATTGTAATAAAACATGCTCCGCACGAACTGTTGGGAAATGAGGGTTTTGTTTTTCGCCAGAAGTCGCTCTTTGATGAGGAATACTGTAAGTTCGCGGATGTTCACTTCATCGTCCGACAGCATCGTCAAAATATGGAAAAAAAAGGGTCCCTTGACCTGGAATTTTCCCGATTCATTAGCATTAAAAATTTATGACGATACTGAAGTTATAAAGACTGTGATTCTGAATAATTTGAAGTTTCGACTCGATTTTCTCAGGTATGTTGACTCGTGACTTCCCTTCGCTCCCCACCACGAACAACTCTCAGCAATTTAAGGAAGGTTCAATCAGAATAAACCAATGGAAGAATTTCTTTGAGAACTCGTCTTTAAGCTGAGAATAAGGGTAGGAACTTCTCTCGAGTCAACATATCCAAGTGTGTGTTTTAAAATGATTGACATCAACGAGAGTCTACTGTAAATCAAGTTGAAACTCTTAGTGAAATATCGATATAGCGATAGACTTTCATCATAGTATGCAAATTAGCATTTAATCGTTCAGCCGTGTACAAAATCATAATAAAAATTCAATATTGTCAAAAACTTGCACCGTGTACCCTTATTGCTTTCCCTTACTAGTGGGAGAAATGCTATTTCTCCCAAGTAACCAGTAAGCCAAACAGGTAACTGCGAGCAGCGTTCGCAGTGATGAAACTCGGGAAATACAGTGTTGCATCCAGATGTAACTAGTACATTGCAATGGTTACTATATAATGAACCTGAAAATGGCAAATTTCGTTACCTAGCCTACACTGAATACTTGAAAATGTGAGTTCACAAATTTAAAAATTCAAATGGAACATTCAGAAATTCGAAATTTGTTGATTTGTTTACGAAAGTATAGTACATTGAGAATTAACTGAAACTCGAAGTGAAACAGATATGAGCGTATGGTAAAATTTGAAGTACCGAATTAAAAAGTTGAGACAACTTCGAAAATCTTCAGAACTCAAGGATAAAATAGAAAATTTGCAATTGAAATTAAGAACCAGTATTCGAGTATTAAAATTCAAGGCACACAGTTTTTCCATCATACTTTTTGAACTAAAATAGTATATCATGTGCCAAAGGGCAAAAAGATGTTTTGGATAAATGCCCTATGGTGCATACGATACTATATACATCGAAGGGCAATTATAAGGTTTTTTTTATAGCTCAACCATTCAAAGCGCGTTATTTACGACATGCACAGCAACGCAAAAATTTCGCATTGTGAGCGGTGCATTCGGCAACACGTAAAAACACTTTAGGAGGGCTCGTAAGTTGGGTAAAAGTAAGTAAAAAGTGCCTTCAACGGTAAAATGTCAAAACGAGAATGGTGGATGTGTGTAGAGGAATAAAAAGGGTCAACGTTTCCAGCAGACAATTATACAACGAAAGTTTGATTATGATTGATTACTACGAACATTTGACGATGTTTGTGCCTTGTATATTGCGTTACGTAATTTAGGTACGACTCAACTTAACCTTAGCGCATGTTTTCACCGACTCACAATGCGAAATATTTGCTTTGCTCCGCATGTACTAAATAACGCGCTTAGGTAGTTTCGATATAGAAAACTGAATGTTTATCACGGAGAAAAAGTATGACGTCCAACGGCGGGTCCAATATTTTCGAAACAAGGCTTCAGCAATATCGCGCCTTCAGCGCTCAATTGCCTACACCCCGTTTCGAAAATATCGGCCCCGCCGTTCAACGTCATACTTTTACTCCTTGATAAATAAATACCTATTCGGGCCCGAGTAGGGCGAGGGGCGAGGACCGTTTATTGCCCTGAGGTCGCATTGCAGAGCCGATTTTTTTTGGAACCATATAATACTAATATTCTCCGTAATATTATATAGTAATAGAAGGTTTGATTCGAGGGTCACCGAGAAGACGAAAAATACGGGAATTATTATATAGTCTTCTCGAACTATGTATTATATTATCAAAGTAAACTATGAAAATTCGAATGCCTGCATTTTTGAGTCATTATGATATCTACAACATTACTTAGTATAATTTTAGATTCATGTACACAGCCGTGCAATTTATGAAAAACGGTTTTCGTGAGGACAGCATGCGAAGATTTTGAACCCTTGCACACGGAAGTTTGTTATGAAACAGCGAGAACTAGATTTGAAAATTAGATAACGTCGCAGAAACACTCCAGTCATTTTTTCCCGACCGAGCCTTGAAATTCGACGATGAAGTTTGTAACTATTGCTACAAACGGTTGCTGAATATGATTTCCGAGTCTGAAGATTTGTTTCGAGTGGATCTGACGGGATGAGTGATTCATCGGATAAAAGAAATGATAATGAGAAATATGGAATATTTTCACCAGAACCGACTTCAGCAATTATCGAAGAATTTTGAATGAAGAACTTGACGTGATGTAGTCAGTCGTTTCTCCTTTCAAGAATTTCGGGAAAATCGATCGCAGAATACGAGAAAGATATGCAGCAAGAAAACGTAAAAAAATCATTGAACTCCAAGATTCAAGGCTGACACATAAATTGAGAAAACTGTATGATGTTGCAAATAACAGTTTGTTCCAGCGCCTTTTCTGAATGCATCGCAACATGAAATTTGTGAAAATTGGTTCGAAAATTTTAATCTGAGCTTCGAAAATTGCTCCCCATACTTAGTAAAAATTAAATTACTGACAGTAGCACCAATCGATCGAATGTCAACAGACTCTTCTTTATTAAAGCTTCCGAGCGCGATACATTACATGCTTAAAAAAGGTCGGAAATTGATTGTCGAAAAAGGACATTTTTGTCAGCCTGATCCAAACTTAGGCCATTCAATCGATGACAACGTCAGAAAATGTGTACTCCAGTATTATTTGAATGACGATCTTAATTGCTCAAAACAAAGTCCAAATAAGAATGATATTATTAATGTGTCGGGAAATGGTCAGAAAATTGCAAAGATAACAAGATTCATGACACGCACTAGTCGTGAAACGTACGATATGTTCAAAATAGATCATCCCGAAATAGAAATCATTCATTCAAAATTTCATTCAACGCGCCCGAAATGGGTTATTCAATGCCCGTCACAAAAAGTCTGCCTTTGTAAATAGGACAAATTTCGAATTACTGTTAAGGTAGTATATGCGTTTGTTCAAAATGTATAGAGAGAGCTGGAATTTTTGTAAATATTAGATATAGTGCTAAGACACATTTTTGCAAAGTTTGAGCGAGACAGTCCGTTTCGTTACCGAGATAATGAATTTCACATTAACATGGGTTCTTATGGGAAATCTGCAAATTCGACGTAAAATGGTCTTTGTAGTACAGCAAAAATTTACACACATGCGTGGAAAGTCGAATATATTCAACTCTAGTAGGATTGAAAATTTCATGCGGAGTTTGGATGCGTTCCTCCGTCTAGTTATTGAACTGTGAGATAATAAGTTTCATAAAATCTGCTCGCCGAAGCACCGAGCCGAACGGTGCGGCAACGTCGGGTGAGCCCGGTGTGCTGTTCGGTCGAGGTGGTTGTCAAATATCTGGCGCAAACAGCGATCAGCTTGCACGCGCTGCACTAATACCTAGACACACGCAAATCCACACAACTAAAGTCCCACTCTTTCCACTCACAGCTGTAAATTGTATATATGCAGCGTTGCCGGATCAACGGCTCCATGTTAAAGCATAGGGAGCGAGGTACACACGAGAGTGAAAGTATACTCTTTCCGCAGCGCATTAGCAGCGCTTCTGTACCCCCGGACGGGCGAGAACTTTTCCTCCTGACTGTCGCGCATGTACTACCTCAATTAGGTTGAAGAACCATGTCCATTCTTCTCGCATAGATATAATAATAGATTTTTGCGCGTTCAAGTAATGTTGCTTTTGCGAAATAAAGAGTTGCAGTCCGAGGCGAAGCCAAGGACTGTAATCGTTTCGTAAAATTAACTTTCACGGCGCAAGCGCAATAGTGCATTGATTCGATTTTTAAGCGAAAAAGACATTTAAAGTACCACTTTTGAGGTTACAGTCGAACAAAAGCACTAATATCATATCCGCTGCAGTTTTCTCGATTGATAATGATATATGAATGTTCACAGAATGCGAAAATTGCCCTGGAAAAAATGGATCAATTTAGAACTTAAAGGACGTTTCTAATAAAAGGCGCATGCGACGGGATCGGAGGACTTGTCGAACATTACGAGACTCACCATAACTTAACAAAATAACCAACGGAATACACTCAGGGCACAAAATCTTTCAAGTACAGTTATGCACATCAAAAATCAGACTGATGATAATCGATATTGAAGAACTGGAAACTTTTAGAGGAAAAAAAGAAAAGCAATGGAAGCATGCGAAAAAAACTCAAGGCATTCGCGATACACATGCCTGGAAAAATGAGATTCGCAGAAGAGACGAGATGTTTACATGGCGCGGACATATGAACACAAATGGATACTTGTCGAATTGTGAGGTGCATTATGCTGACTAATTGTACAGTCAAGTCATTGTTGACATGTTTTAATTAAATATTATGTCGACATGTTTTGTTCTCTCAAAATTTATTCGGAATTGTGTAAAATAACGACACAAAAATTACACAACATAAGTAGACGACGAAGACGTAACGAGGAGGTTTCTAACAGAAAACTTGATATAAAATTGCAGTGAACTACTATTTTATACACTCTCTGAGATCAAGTTTTCAACTGATGGCATCTTTTTTACTGCTTGAAATTCTCATTTTTGGGGAAAAACAGCAAACTTTACAACAGTCAAATCTTAAAAAACGATTTTTCACTCCAAAAATCATTTTTCACTAAAAAAAGCCTTCGCTATTAGAGATTCTCACTTCCAACGTTTCAATGAATAACTTCATCAACAAAGCAGAAGGTTGAGTATCACCGTGATAATCGTGAAGTTCAATCTACTCCAAGTATTTTGATACCAAAATAATCGGAATCGGTTGATTATTGGTGAAATATACAGATTTTAAAAAAATTTGTCATTAGGTAATCTGTAACAGGGGTTTGACATCCTAAAAATAAAATTGTGTAAATCGCGGAAAACATTTTTTTGGGTAAAATCAAAAAATAAGTGTCCCATAAAATGGTTTTGGGAACATTATACTGATAAACCTCGACACAGCGCACTTCTACATAGCGGACTCTTAATGACCGTGACGCGATCTGCAGCGATTAGGCTTTGTGAATCAAAGCCAAGTAGAAATTCCAGATGCCCGGAATATCATTTACTCAGTGACGTCTTTGGACCGGTGCCCAAAAGGGCCGTGTACGTATCACAAAGGCCCTTTAGACGTCTGTCTTATACATGGCACTGAAAAGTGACATCAATATTTCTCAATCGGTGGAATGGATTGTCAATGGGTTTTATGATAAATTTTATGATGTTATTGATTTTATGAGGTCCTGGGTTCGACTCCCGGCTCGGTGGATTTTTTTCTCGCAAAAAACATTTAATTGCAAAAAATGGAATGGGAAATCGAAAACATCATAAAATTTATCAATATTTCTGTCTGTCGGGGTTTCCACTTGATTTACTGCACTTTCGAGACAGCGCTCTGTTTACTTGAGACCCCTGAGCCGTGCGCTGTATCGAGGTTTATCAGTATTCAAATTTCAAAAAAAAAAAAAAAAAAAAAAAAAAAAATTGTTATACAATGTCGAACTGTAAAGCCCGGGCGAATTGAAATGGAAACACCTCCGAAAAGCTTAAAAAATCAGGTCAAGAAAACCCCACTACAATCCATAAATAATATGAATACGGAATCAACCTGAATAAAGTCCTCCAGAAGAAGCTGAATGAAGATCACGACAATGGCTTCCCTGACTTCAAGGTCGGAGTCTCTCATGCAGGCACACATTTTGGGCAGGTACGGTTCCACGAGGGCGGTGAACCTTTGGCAGAGGTCAGCCAAGGCTTTGGCGGCATTGACCCTGATGGCAGCTGGGGAACTTGCGTCCTGGTCAGGGCACATCAGGCAAGCCAGTATGGGGGTGATTTTTTCGGCGATCTCACGGTCCCGCATCGCCAGCTCTCCCAAAAGGACGACGCCGAAAGACTGGAGTTCGTGCTGCCGTCGAAGAGTTTCCGACAAAGACTCGGGCTGTAGAAGGAGACCTTGCAAGATGTCGATGGTGGACGAGGATACGTTGCCGGTGCAATACAACGAAGCGTGTTTCAAGGTGTACATAACCCGGGAAGGCGAAACGTCGGCTGGATTTTCTTCTTCGTTGAAGATTTTGTCTATCTTGGCTTCGGACAGTCTCATCAGGTTGAGCATGTTGGATGAGAGATCGTAGTCGTCGTTGGGATGAAGGAATTTCAGGATGTCGTGGAATATGTCCATGCAGGTGCTGATCGCTTCGATGCTTACCTGAATATTTGAAACGTTTCAGACTGGTTATAAAATATGGTGCAATATAAGAATAGAATTGCATTCTAAGATTTAACAAGATTGTTGACATGTCATTTAAAAACCAACGGTGCGAACAAAACTTGAAATATCAATATCTTGATATTGATTTCATCATGAAATTTCCTTAATTTTCGACTTTCAAAGCTTGGTCATAGACAATTTGTCAGATTTATCGTTTTTTGATTTCTTTCTACAACTTTTTTTCTTTATTTAGTCCAATGACTAATATTGACCATCTCCAGTGTTTAGGAGTGCTTACAAGGGGACCCCGGCAGGTGTACAACCGATGTTGAACTGAAAATTTTTTTGGTCAATCTACATTCGAAAATACTGGACACGTATTTCGAATTTTTCTTTAGTGGGCCATTTTTTTGGAGAAACTAATTTTTTAAAATTGCGTCGCCCGCGCGATACAGCACCAATGTAACGAGTTCAATTCTTTACCGAAGCAGTTTTTTTTTTCAATTTTTTAATTTTCATTATGATTTTAATTCCAATCGATGTCTCTTATTTTTATTTTATCGAAAATGCTGCCAAATCTCTTTTTTTTATCATCATACACGGTCTACTAATGTATTACTACTATTACGGTCTACTAAATATTTCCACACCAACATTATTTCCAAAAGTGTTGCACCCAACTTGAAAAATCCGATCCGATATATGCTCCAGTTTTTATTACGTTGTTTCCAAATATTCTCCAGAATCTCCAGAATACAATTTGTTCCCCTCGATTAATGAGAAAACGAGATTAAACTATGAACAAATCGAACATAAATTCATCGAAAAAATTCGTTGGAATTTGTTGTCGGGCAAGGGCAATACAGGCATACAATAAATTTAACGCTTTTCTTTTCCCGGAAGATTACGCACGCACAGGTAAAAGCAAGTAAACGTGTGCGTGTATACAATGCCAACGCTCTCTCGAGCGGCATTCACTAATCACAGTCGTGCTTGGCAGCGAGCTCGGCCATCTTGCCGTTTCGCTTATGCGAATAATTCAAAATCACGGTCTGAAAATGTTTATCTGAGCGCCTCGTCGTCAGAGTGCGCCAGATGCGCTGCAAGGTGGACTCGAGAGTTTGCTGTGACAGATTAATGACGATTGTTGGGTTTTTTCGAATAAATGTGCAGTTTACGGGCCGGGCCTTAAAATACAGTTTTTAACATTTTTCTTTTTTTTTGAAATATGTGTCTTTTAGCAATGAACTTCATTTTTCTTGCGGAGAAGTGTTTATTTTGCGTCAACATTATTAAAAATGCAAGGAAGTGTT
>JAPYZK010004858.1:0-10600 GCA_030522785.1 Platygaster equestris
TTTTTCGGCATTTTTCATTGAAAGAGGGAAAATCGAACTTCCAAACCGACACTGTCAATCTGGGTTGAGAAATTGTGGAAATAAATTCTAATTCTAAAATTCGTTGTGATATAAAATTTTAAATGATGTAAAATCAGTGTTTATATGAATCCGAAAATTTTCAAATTTGATAATAAATATCGAAATGATGAATTTTGGAAGTATTCTGAAGGTTCTAAATTTATAACCAAACATGAAAATCTGAAACTGCAAAAATTGCTGAAATTCGAAAATCTAAGCACAGCTGAGTTTGACGTTTCGATATACGTCGAGTCGCTCGTCCGCCATCTTGTTTCCATTACCCGTGCGTAAACGGTCGCTAAACTGAGCGTGAGTGAGTAAATAATCACTCGCATGACATACGTCAACAGTCAGGTAATCCATTATTTCGTCCACTCTCAGCAGGACCACGAAATTACATATTTCTCGCGGGTGTTGAATAAATAAATTTAACGCACTTTCCGTTCGTAATGACTACGAATTTCGTTCGCTATCAGAGTAGAAGCTGGAGAAGCTCCTTGAAGTTCACGAAATATTTCCCTCGACGCTCTCGCTTTTAACCCCATCGAGCGATAGTCATCTCAATTTCCCTCGCGCAAAAATCTCGCGAAAACTCGTTTCGCAGCTGCGCCGGGGCCTTGGGATTCCCGGCGCACCTGACGCGAGAGAACGAAACGCGGGAATCCGGAGCCCGCGGAAATTGATCCGTCGTAACGTGGCGAGAGTCGTTAAGTTCCCGAGGGTAGCGTGTGTTCGACATTTTGAATAGCGCTGTCGAAGCATGCTCTTCAATCGTTCGCACGACGAAAAATCTCGGACGAGACCCAGTTTTCGTAAATGAACAGTCTTTGGGTGACTTCGGAAACTTGGGAAAGTTTTCCCGATAGTGCGAATGCAAATTTCAGAAATTGTTCATATTTTTTGGAAAGTTCGAAAAAAAAAAGTTGGAAATTGAGAATTAGCCATTTTGAAACTATATTGCTGAGAAATTCACGAAATTTGGACCCACTGAATTATCTGGATTTTTAAATGAAATGAGAATAAAATTTACAGTACATAACATGTACAGATTTTATCGGATTTTTACGTATTTTTTAGGACATTTTCTAACATTCAGAATTTGCTGAAAAATACGTAACTATCAGTAAAAATGATTAGGAAAATTCTTTTTTAATGAATTTATTATGTGAAATAAAGTGTTCATTTTCTTGTTCGAACAACACTGAAGATTCAGTTTCTCGAAGGAAATTGCACGACTCCTCGGGAATACTATAATTTTTTCTCCTCGATTATCCCAATCATTTTCGAAAAGAAATAACATCCGACCGAGAAATCGCCGATTCCGTTAACTCATTACGCTCGTTCCGTTAATTAAACAAATTTCGTACTCAAAGAAAAGCCGCGCTTGTGCACTTACGCAACGCTAATCTCTTCTCTCGCAAATTGTCGCGAAACGTGACTCTAAGCGCGAGAAATTTAATTGCGTTTTCGTCCGGAACGAATCACGCGAGTTGTTGAATTTTGCTATTATCGCAAAACACGAGTTTTTAAGGGTATTGGGCATATAATTATTGTAGAATGTTGTTGAAAAATTTTGAGTAGACACATTTCGTGCATTTTTGAGATGTAAAAAAATTGTTCCGAAAGCTTGCACGAGCTACTCGTTCGTGCTCGCGTAAGCAAATTTTTTTCCTGCGTCGGAGAAAAAATCGCCATTGTTTTCTTGAGACTATCAATAGATTCGACGATAACAAAAAAAAAGAGTAAAAAAGCGAGGAAAAACGTAATGATGGTCGTTTTTTGAGGCGCCGCAATCATTAACACAACAGTACCTGCAATTTATTCCGCTACAAGTGGTCGTACTGTGATTTTCTGGCTTTTTTTTTGTTTCGAAAAAATGAGAGAACATTTTTGATAATTCACTGAGTGATTAGGTTTACGGTGTACTTAATTTCACTCAAATGGTGAATTTCCCTATCAAATGAAAATTTTCATAATGAAGAATCGAACTTAGTTATAAAGACTATGATAAAATATACGAAATTTTCCAAAAGCCGGAAAAATAAATGATTAATTTAAATGTAAGCTCAATTTTGCGGAAGCTAACAGATAAAATATTAACTCGAAATTCTGAATGATCGTCGATTCAAAAAAATGTTCAAAAATTCAGATACTCGTAAAAATTGAAAATAATCACTATAAAAATGGAAAATTCGAATAACTATGATAAATTTTCATGAAACGTCGAAAAAACTGCGAACATTTTCGAAAATCGCTCGGTATCATCGAATTTTGAAATCTCCGAAAAAAATCGGTTGAATTGGTGCTGTATGCACGTGTTTGAGTAATGATTGCGCGCTCGTAAAAGAATCGAGGGCGCAATCAAGTATTCGACTAATTGCACGCTTGTCATTGGGTAAAAAATCGCTCCCGCGTGAATCACGCGCGAAAATCTTGTAAAGCCTTGATTTATCGGGCGGTTATTTTGTTTCTCCTCGGGAATGCGCGTACATACATCGTGTCGCTTCTCGCTCGCAGCCGAAAAGCCAGCGACTGTGACCGGTTACTGTTACTTTAAGGTACATACCGTACGACCGCTTCCTCTTGTTCTCTTGTTTCCCATCAACTTGCCATACGCGCTTTATCGTGAATTACCTATCCGAGATGGAGTTTTTCCCCTTCTTTTCTCGCCTGGAAAATGAGCGAGTTACGAGAGAAAATGGGGTGGAAATTTGGAGTTGTTTGGATTGTATGAGCATAGCTGCAGAGATACGAATTATTGGGATTTATTTTCGGTACTTTTCGAATTATTTATGTAGATTCCAGGATTTTTTGATAGCTTTGAAGATTTTTTGGGGGATTTTTATTAATGATTTGAAAGTATTTGAAGAATTTCGGATTGTTGATTTTTGTGGATTGATGTATGGAAATTTTGGTCAGGTATGTTGAAATTTAGTGTGTAATAAAAAGTGAGATTTTCGTGAATTCTTCAGAATTTTGGAACTTTGAAAATTGTGAAAACTTCTTATTTTTGGGCATTTTCGGATTTTTGAGACATTATTCAGACGAATATAAAATTGAAGAATCCACTAGATTATTTTTTATGAGGTATATAAAAACTGGGATTTTCGTAAATTCTTCAGAATTTCGGAACTTTGGAGGGAAAATTGTGAAAATTTCGTACTGTTGGGCATTTTCAGATTTTTAAGACATTATTTAGACGAATATAAAATTGAAGAATCCACTACATGATTTTTCATGAGGTATATAAAAACTGGGATTTTCGTAAATTTTCAGTATTTCGGAATTCTGAAGGGAAAATTGTGAAAATTTTCTACTTTCAGGCAATTTCGGGTTTTTAAGACATTTAGACGAATATAAGATTGAAGAATCCACTAGATTATTTTTTTATCAGGTACATGATTGAGATTTTGACTATCTACAAGATCCTAGTCGAAATTTTTTCGGTACTTTTTTAATTGTTCGAATTGTTTGAATGAATTTATTGTTAAAAAATATTATTTTCCGAAAAAGAAAACATTTCGAATAAATCGTATTTCATTGATTGAAGTTGATTACAAAATTAATGTGTGAGGAAAATTAGGGTGCTTTTTTTGAGGTTGGATGCAATTATTAAAAATGGATTTTTTTGCAGCATCGTATAAAATTCGACGACACCGCCACGCGCACCTTCGAATACCCGAGCGAGTCCTCGATGTTCGAGGGCGAGAACGCCAGTGTCGACGAAGAAACTTCCTCTTCCGGAGAGTTCGCGCCGAACCGAATGCTGCCCTCCACCAACAGTAGTTTGCCTTCGCTTCTTGGTCAGTACGCATTTTATTTATTCATCTTTTATTTTGTTTAGTCCTTGTAATTGTATAATTTTAAATCTCAAGTCATAATTATGTTCCTTCGTGTTATTATTCAAAATTTCCATATTTTTTGTAATAAAATTCTATACAACAAACGAAAAAAAAAAAAAACGTAAAACTTGAAAAATCAAATATTCAGACTATTCAAATTAATAACTAAATAAAAAATAATTTATGATAATTCAATAAAAAAATGCCAAATCTTAAGATTCGAGAATTTTAAAAAACAAATTAAAAAATTAGTCAATGAAAATATACCATTGAAATTCAAATTAATACGCATTCAAAACTCATCGATTTTTATAAAATAACATACCAGTGCTATTATAAAATTCTAATCTATCGAAAACTCAAAAAATCTAAATTTCGAGTCCATCGAAAACTCAAAATTTATATGCTTGGCATGGTAGTCAAAATCGTTCCACTGTCAAATTTTGGTTTTGCAACTTGGCACTTTTTGAATTTTCGCTCCTTTAATTTTCCGCGTTGTTTTACGAAAGAACAATCGGCTTCAACGAAGATGACTATTGCTTGTTGAGCAACCACTGAATTTAACAATCGTGGAGGCAAATAAAATCGGGTGTAAAGAAAGCCATTGTTCGGAAGAAAAAAGTTGCGAAATCGTAGTTTTCGCCGATGGCGAAATTTCGCAACGAAGTTACGAGCGTGACACGTTGATTATTTTGCTTCGGTCTTTTTCGAGATTGCGCTTATAGATTCACGAAAATCAATTTGCAGCTTCTCAAATCGATATTGTTCTTATTTTTTCACTTCGTGCGAAAAATTATTTCGTTTTATTATATTCGTTTATTTTCAAATAATATTTTTAAATATATTAATTATTCATATTTTCAAATATATAAATTGATATATATTAATATATTTTAAATATATTTTCAAATACGAAAAAGTTGTTGTTTTATGAATGAAACAAAAATGTATACTTACGTTTATTTTGATGGAAAATAATAAATTCTATTTTGCTTGAAATTGATGTTTTTTACATTCGTTTTATGCACGAAAATAATTTAATTTCGAAAAATTTTAGGCGGCGGTGGATTTGCGAACTTCACGCCGAGTAAAATGGACTTGGCGTCGAAGGGATTCGAGTTGGGGGTCACGAAGACGACGGCGCCACCTCCGGCGCCGCTCACCAGCGGCCCCGACGAAAGCCAGGACCTAGTCGACTACTTGAAACCCGCCCAGGACGCCGGGGCTTGGGGCTCCGAAGCCACCGTCGACCTTCTTTTCTAATTTTTTTCCTATGATTTTTCGAAATATTCACGAAACGGTCCAAAAACACCAAGAATTTTCGTACACTCACACTTTTCCGAGACTTTGAATTCCAGTTCTGAAGAAAATATTGCAGTTGGAAAAATTGAATTTTTTAATTCACATTTTGGGATTTTTTTGGGAAGGGTGGAGGAATTTTGGATCGTTTCGTGGATATTTTGGGAACTTGAAAAATAAGTCTTTTCTTCGTACTCGACAAGTCTAATTTTATTGCTCAATGTTCTTTGGAGAGAACAAGGTTTTTATGAGACTTGAGAAAAAAAACCGCGCTGCGTTTGAGATTTGTTTCGTGGCGCGAAAATGACACGCGTATTGACTGGACTTTTTTATTTGGTTGATCAATTTGTAACAGAAAGGGGGAGGGGAGGTTTTTTATCTGGAAGCGGTGTTTTATGGGGGAAATCGTTAATTTTGGCAATTGCGTCAAGTGTGATTTTTTAGATGGTTTTATGGGGAGGAAAAATACTAGATTATTTTTCATTTTTCGTTAATCCGTTTTTCTTATATTATTTAATGTCACTCTGCGAACAATGGCGTATTTTCGGTTTTAATGAATGTTTGTTCAATTCTAAATCAAAAATGAAATGTCTAGGAATATTTTGTTATTTCTATCTGTTTCAATTTATGACTCGATTTATTTTCCCCTTTTGAGAAAAGAGAGGAAATAAATTTTTGTGTCTTACTTTTTCACAATTCGAAAAATGGGATTTGTGAAAAAAAAAAATGTAAAATCCACATTAAATTGGAAAAAAAGCTTTGACTGTCGAAAAGCGTGTCATTTTCGATTCGCAGGACCAAGAATGAAATTTTGACCATGCAAAAAAGACTTCAGCAAATCGCATTTTTGTACATGGAAATAAATTCCACGTTGGAGGCATTTAATGCCGCGATTTTTCGAGGGGAACATTAATTAAGTAGATTTAAGGTGAAACTGAACTGCCCAGACGAGATATATAAAAAACGTGCCGTTCGTGATTTGACAGTTGTGGTGCGCCAACAAACGTCCAAAATTTACGTTAGTATTTATTGGCAACAATTTTGAGAATTTTTCCAACGATCGTTTAGTTTCCCAGTGAAAATGGCTGACAGTAGAATTATTTATACTCGTATTTATTTATTGTTCGTTCTGTTTGTGTTTGTCGAAACAACGAGCGAAATTGTACATTATATTTTTGTATATAGAGAAATAATCGACGTGGGTGATGAATTTGGAATGAGCGCACCACGTCTTTTTCTATATCACCGAAGCTAAACTGGAATATTTTTCATTTTAATAGACTTTTCGTAAAAAAAAAGCTTGTAAAATCGTCTTAAACCACGAGTGTTCAAATCCCAGATGGGATAAGTTGGATGAAATAATATTTTGGTTTAGGCTTCCGTTCGAAATGTAGGGGAAACATAAAAAATGACATTTGTAAATTAAATTTGATCATGTGTAAAAATCGATAGCGGGTAGTTCACGAATTTTATATTTGAGTTTTGAGTCTGTCGATTCAAAACGACCTTCGATGAACATGCTCAATTTTGAATTCGGAAATTTTTTTAATATTACCAAGGACAATAAATTCGGAAATTGAGTGTTATGACAGTTTTGTTATAATTATTTATTGCGGAATTTGACAATGACAAAATGTCTCTGCATCGTACTCTCTGCGTTTTTTCAGTTCTGACCCGACCAGTTTTCGAGTATTTAGTTGAAAAAATTGTTTTTGTCATTGAAAAAACATATCATGAATGTTTTGAATCGGAATTTCCTGATTTTAGGTTTTATAAGTTCTAAAATATTCTGAATTTTGGAATATTGAACACTATAAATTTTTCAGTCATTTACGTAGCGGTTTTTGAAAATCTGTTGGGGGTACGTGTGATTTTGTTTATTGCAGTCGAGTTTGGAAAATGGACGCGTAGTGTGTAGGCCTATGTGTTTTGTATTGTGATATTTTCGTTAATTTGCGTAATGAGAGAATTTTCCAGACATTCCGATTAAGTTTTTTGGCGCCATTTGTTTTTGCATTATTTGCATACCGCGTTCGACGAACAGCGTTGTACAGCGATGAGAGCAGACAACTCAATTGTATTCGTACCCTGTTTTGCGGGTAATTAATATCAGGAATTACCATGCGTATTACGAGCAATTATTATATGCAATTATCATACAAGTATCGTGTGATGTATCGTATGTGTGTTATGGAGTAATGAAGAATAAAGTGAATTATTACAAATAAATATACATTCGTTTTTTTTATTGCGATGTTTATAAAAAAAAGAAAATATTGTTATGATTTGATGGAAAAGAAATACGCAGAGTGTCTCACCACTCAATGGAAAATCATATAATCCCCATAAAATTCTAAGACGATCTTTTCTGTGCCATTTTCCGAAATTCACAAAACCAATAAAGTTATCAACGATTTGCTTGAACATTTTCAAAATGTACGTTATACACTTATGTATAAGATTCAAATTATGTGTAATGTAAATTTAAATACTCAAATTGATTACTTTTGATCAAATAATTTATTGTACATGTTTTTCGTGAAAAAAAGGTTAAAAAACTAAACACCGCGTTCTCAATGAATAATCAACATATGGTATTTTTCGATTTCCCAGTCACTTTGTTTTTTATTATTAAATCTGTCGACGTTTCGATTTCAATTCGAAATCCTTTTCAAGACCTGTATATACAAACAATTTATAGTTGGTTTCAAACAATTGAATTTGTCGATGGATTGAAGATTAAGAAATTACTTACGTGACAATTTTAAGGTAGTATTTTTTTCAATCATGATAATAAAATGAATTTTTTCGTGTAAAAAAAATGGATAAAGAATGTCAGTCGCAACAATATCTTTATCCATATTGTTTTTACACGAAAAAAGTTATTTTATTATTATTATGTTATTATATTATTTTATTATATATATTATTATATTATATTTATTATATATATTATTATATTATTATTATTCAGTTGCAACAATAACATTCTTTATCCATACTGTTTTTACACGGAAAAAGTTATTTTATTATCATGATTGAAAAAAATGCTACCTCAAAATTGTCACGTAATTTTTTAATTTTCAATCCATCGACAAATTTGTTTGAAACCAACTGTAAATCGTTTGTTTATATAGGTCTTGAAAAGGATTTCGAATTGAAATCGAAACGTCGACAGATTTAATGATAAAAAACAAATCGACTGGGAAATCGAAGAATATCATATGTTGATTATACATTACCCAGTGACCAACTAACAACAAATTTTCAGTGAATAACACTGAAATCATTAAATTGTATTTACAATAATTGGTCCATTTATGAACTTATCGATATATAATAATTACAAAATCTACGCATAATGTAGAAAAATTGATACAATGAATAGTGATTTTCTGAGTTTTCGTTATTTTCCTTTGTATATCGACGTGTAATATTCTTCTTCCAAATCGTAGAGATCCGCTGCCATGTCGTCTCTGAGTGAGGCAAGTTTTTGGTCACATTCTGCTTGTTTTGTCCTGAATAGTTTGGAGTTCTGCTGTATCGCGTCGTTCACCGAGGGGAAGTCGTTCAAAATGAGGTACTGCTTTATGTCGGAAACCAATTTCATCAAAGATTCACCAGCTCGAACCATGTTCGCAGCTCTCACGTGCATTTCCAGTGTGTCCTGTTCACACTGCGCCATTCGTGAAAGTTGGGAGTCATTTTCTCCTTTTCCCAGTTTTATGATTTCTGGAATTATGAAAATATCTTTTCAGAAATTGAAACAGTTGGAACATGAAAAAATTGGATGTCGGCTACGGAATTGGAAAATTTTAATTTGTTTCAAAAAAATTGAGAGTGCGATAAAAAATATCGAAATAATGAAAACTTTCGAATTGTATTTTGAAAATTTTGAAATTGAAACTTTTCAGTGGGAGAATATTTCATTGCAAAATCAGTGGGCTGAAAAATTGATAAGAATTTAAATGCGAAAATGAAAAGGATATTGATTCAAACTTTAAAATTGAAAATTTTGAGAAATGCCATTTTAAAATTTGTGCCTTTTATTGAAAGTAAAAATATGTATAAGGAAAAAATAGAATGCAAAAAAAATATACAGCTATAGAAAATTCTGAATTTTTATGGAATGTAACCAATGGTGTATACATTAAAAATTCTTGAAATTTAAATTGATTACAATTTATAGTAATATACAAAAAATTTAATTTCAAATCAGTAAAAATCTCGAGAACGTAAACAATTATCAAAATATAATGACTTCAAGTGTGAGCTACTACACTAATTTTTTATTGATGCGGGAGCAATTTTGGGGTTGATTAACCTTAAATTCTATAACACAGAATGTGCATCGTTGATTTTATTTATCCTGTAAAAAGTACTCGGAGGTAATAATAAATGTAATAAGCGCAAAAGTTTCTTGATCGAGGTTAATGTTTACCTTCGAAATTTTCGAGCATCGATTTCACGTCGTCTTTTAATCTTGTTGTGTACGATTTTAATAATGCCTCTTTACTTTGTGGCAAGCCTCGGTGAACTGCCATTTCAAAAAATAACTAAATTAACTTTTATAAACTCGCAAATTACAGTTGTTTACTATTTTTGACAGCATTTGACAATTTTAATGTAAACACAGAAGATAAAGGCATGTTTACAACGGTATCACCTATCGATATATCGAATCTTGAAGTTTATGACTAATCGATTTATTTTAATATATCGACAGGTGACTGCTTGAGAAGTGTACCATTATGAATATAAAAAATGTATTTCATATATTTATATGAATAATATATGTATTTCATATATTTATATATTTGTATTTCATACTATTTATAAAAATACGAGGGGCGATTCACTCTCCGATGAATGGGAGTCATGAGGGTCGACTCCCACATGTCTCCCAATTTGGAAGTCATGATTCCCAAGTTGGGAGTCATCATTCCCAGCGATGTCAAACTTTAAACGTGTCAAAACTCAATTACCTGTAATCTTCGAAGTTCTCAAAAATTTCAACGTTCTTGGACATTTTCGAAAAATTTCAACGTTCTTGGACATTTTCGAAAACTTCAAAATTCCAACATTTTTAAAACTCACACAATTTCCAGAACTTTTAAAACTTCAGTATTTAAATTCCTCGAAACTTTACAATTCCATTGAATTCAGAAATTTCCAAAGCTTTATGAATTCTGAAACTTCATTATTTCGAAATCGAAAAGTTCTACAATCCCAAAAATTGCGATATTTCTAGACTTGAAAAATTTCAAAATACGTACAAAGTTAAAAAAATTGCAAAATTTCCAGACCTTATTTCAAAACTTTCAGTTTTGACCTTCAAAAATGTCAAAATTCAATAATTTCCAATCTTGATAATTCTAAAACTTCTATATTCCAGTATT
>JAPYZK010004860.1:0-11118 GCA_030522785.1 Platygaster equestris
TGAGTTCTTGAATATTTTTTGATGATAATCGATTTTGAAAATTGTGCATTTATTTTCAGTTATCGACAAAATTTTGACCTCGAAGGAGAATTTGGAATTGTTGCGAGGGGAATTGGAACTGCTGTAACGCTCGTTAAAGTGCCGGAATATTCGTCATCTATTGAGGGTTTAGCGTCTGAAGAGTAAGTTTTTCAAAATTATTTGTTGCCAATATTTTATTTAAAAAATATATGTCATATACCGTATAACTTTATCATATAATTATATATTTTTCGTTAAAAAATATTCAGATTTTATGTCGAAAATGCAAAATTTTCGTACTCCTCGATCCCAAAAATTGTGATAAAAGAATTAAACTTTTGAATTTCAAATTCCAAAAATTATAAAGTGAAAATTCCAAAATCTGGGAAGTGGAAAATTTTTTACAAGGACGTTCAGAAAACCGAAATTTCAAAATCCAAGACTTTCAAAAATCAGTCCAGTAAAATGAGAAATGATGAACCAAATTTTTGGGCATGTTTGTTGTAACTTTTTTTCGATTTTTTGATAAATGAGCTTGTGCGTGCATGGAAATTTTTTTATTTTAATATTGATGTGTGTATTTTGTGTATGTGTGCATTTTTTTATTATTTAAACAATTTTTCGAAATTTCGATGTTTCGTCTACATATTTTCCGATTTTATAATTCTTATTTTCATCAATACATTCAAATTTTGAATTTACAAATTTTTTTTTAATTGAAAAAACCAGAAATTTCGATTTTTGAAACCTGAAAGTCAGAAATTTTATCATATCACGAATCTACTAAAATTTAGACAAAATCCACAGATTTTCCAATCGACAAAATTAAGCTTGAATGTACTCACAAATTATTATTCTTTCACGCCATAACATAAAATCTATCTCATTTTACTGGACCATCGAAACAAAAATTCCTCCCAAAAACAGCATGAAAAAAAAAATTAAAAAAAAAACCACTGATTCATTAAAAAATTCAAACAATCGTTTCTGAGCAAACTTTGCTGAATCAGTCCAGTTTCCACCTTCCCCAGCGTACACTACAAAACTAATAAAAACGTTCGAAATTCTCAAAAAAATAATCAAAAATTTTTCGTCCCCCCCCCTTACCCGCATGTGTTTTCGCCCAAAAAAGCACGTTACTACCAAACAAATCGAAACTAGATTTATGCCCCGACTCCGACGACGATTCCCCCTTGATGTCCCGCTCCCCCAGATTCCCCTTCCCCATGCCAAAAATGAGCGAGCACTTTTTGAGTTACGGCCGTCATATTTCCAAACACTGGAAAAAAACCCCGGTCAAAGTCGTCGAGTACAAACCACCGCCGAAAGTAAAACGCGTCAATCGCCAATTGTCGCTTCAGTCCATGAAAACCGCGAAAAGATTCACGAGCGTCGATTCCACCAGCGAATCCCTCTACGATTTCGCCCTCGACGAAGACTTGGAACTCTCTGAATCCATGAGAACCCGGTCCTTTTCCCAGGGTTTCAAAAAACATTTCCGTCACCTCCCCCGCAATTTGCTCCGTCGGCGCAAGATCTCCGACGAGGAAAGCGACCAGGACACGTGCAGCGCGTATTCCAGCACGTGGTCCGTCCATTCGGACACGAGTTCCAGAAGGTCGTCGAAGTTGCGGAGGTTCGGGAGGAAGAAGCAGAGCGGGAATTTGATGATGACGTCGTTGATCAAGTCGTTGCACGCGGGGGGAAACGTGCCTTTGGACAGTGTCAGGGAGGACCGGGAAACTCCGACACCGTCGCCCGTCCGATTTTTGGAAGCTTCGAAAGATGACAAGTTCACGAGTTCCGAGGACTTGGAGAAGATACCGATGATGTCGTCGTCGGAAACCGACACTTCGACGGATGAAGAGGAAGACGACGACGAGATTCCTTCCGAATCGAGCACCAATTACAATATCCTTGACGACGTCGCTTCTTTGACGGAACTTGAAGACGAGAACAAGGATTCCGAGAGGGAATTGTTGTTGGAGGATTCTGGACGGAATCTGTCCAGGAGCAGCAGCGGAACTTCGAATGACAAGAACGTGTCGATGAGGGTCGATGGGATTGGAGATTCCGGGGAGATCAGACGATCGAAGTCGACTAGGAAAGTGGCGAGGAAGGAGACGGTGATTTATAAAGGCCCGCCGAGGAAACAGAACGATTTTCTGTCCTTGCCTTCCCTGGAGAACACGATGTCGACGTCTACTCAGTCTTTGCCCGCGATTCCTTTCGTTTCGGGCAAAGTTGAAGGGGAGGAGGAGAAACGTGAGATTAGAGATTTGGAGGGCAGAAGACGGGGAATGATGGGTCTGATGAGTTTGATTGACGCGGAGATGATGACCGGGGATGGTTCAAAAAATGCTCGCGATTGGCGATCCCCTCCTGTAGATGTTTTTGGAAATTCGGGGGGTGAAGATGTTGGGAGGCATGAGAGTTTGAGGGTAGATTGCGAAAGCGCGGATAAAACTGTGGGGGTACAGTTGCGCGAGGTCGAGTCGCTGGATGTGGCTTGTGTTGCTAATATGACTGACAATGTGTGTGTGCCCCACTCACTACGCCCCCCTAGGGCCCAGGAAGACGGGGAGTTTTCGGTTTTGGGGGAGGCCCAGGCGACGTCTTCCCCGTTGGCGAAATCGACGGGGTCGAAAACGCCGGCGAAAATGGGGACCGGGGTACAGATTTCGAGGAGGTCGAGTGATTCGGATCTCAGCGTGACTACGAAAGGTGAATATTCGGGGGATTTTGGGAGGTGTTTGGTTATGGAGTACAGCCGCCTCTATTTGAGTGACCGCGCCCGGGACCGTAGGGGAGAAATTTATGACCCCCCACTCTCACTCGACGCGATTCATTTCGCTCTCTATTTAAGTGTCCGCGCGCATCAGCACGAAACAACATGTAGAAAGATCGAGAAACCGACGCAAAACTGCGCAAAACCGATGGCCACTTAAACAGAGAGCGGAAAAATTTCATTCTCTATTTGAGTGTCCGCGCACATTAGCACAAAAACAACATGTAGAAAGATCGAGAAACCGACGCAAAACTGCTCAAAATCGACGGCCAGTTAAATAGAGAGCGAAACAATTCTCGATCGTCGGGCCGGCGTGGTTGTGGTGGGGGTAGGACGAAAATTGAGGGGAGCGGTCACTTGAAAAGAGGCCACTTAAATAGAGGCGACTGTATATTTTTTTGCAGAGTGATGATTTATGGTGGAGTTGAGATTTTTTAAAAATTTTGAGCAATTTTGAGTAACTTGAGGTAATTTTTTTTCTGTTCCATTAACTTTCTATCTGAATTCCGGTCGAAGAACTTTTACGAATGTTCTATATGACACGTGAGTACATACGATACAAAGCAATTTTTGTCAACGCCTGACAGCTCTTTGTATGTGTATGTATTTGTTTGAATTGGATAACAATAATAACATATTTCACGTGGAATTACACTTAACAAAAGGCCTAGTGATTGTGGTTTTTATAAAAACGGGAAAAATTGTTATAAAATCAGTTTATAATAATTCGTTTTTTTATAAGGTCGATTTTATAAAAGTTATGTAAAATTTTCTATTTTTATACAGTGGTTTTATAAATGCTTTATGAAAAGGTTTTTTTTTTTAATCTGTCAAAATTTTCGGGATGTTTTTTAGCAATCATAAAACGTAAAAACATATGATTTTATAGGATTTGAAAATTATTCAACTCAAATTGAAAATAAGCGTCCAAATTGACATAGATTTGATGAAGAAGGAAGTTGTCTATCGGATTTCTGATGCAATAGCCGCAAGCTCAAATCCCGCTGCCTCTAAAAAATTTTTTAATATATTCCGAAACGAAATTTGAACTAGAGCCTCACAAACTGATGAGAAATGGGGTATAAACATTAGCAAAATGGTCCAAAAAAGGTTAGAAAAATTTTTGCTTATTTTTAAAAATATTGAAAAAAAAATTTTTATACAAAAATTTTTTTTTATCAAACTTTTATAAAACCACTTCATAAAAAGTGAAGATTTCATAAAACTTCTATAAAACCGACCTTACAACAATTTTTATGAAAATTTTTTGTAAGGTTTTTATAAAAACTAGAATCGCGTGCGATGATGTTTAAATCTAATATGCTGATATATAGTGTTATAAGGTCACCGTAACAATAAAAACTCGTGTTTTTCCCATGAAATTGTGAGACGATTTAATTTTTCCTTCGACATTTTCCAATGTTCGGAAAATTGACTTACGTGATTTTACGTCAGTTGAACGAATTGTGTAGACCGTTATTTTTCGGAATTATGGAAATCCGTCAATTTAGGCAAATTGTTTGCAATTTGGCTAACATCTGTATATTTGAAAAATTCAGACTTATTCGTGAAATTTGGAAAATCTAGATGAAATGGATTAAAATTAGGTAATTAAAAATATAATTATTCGAAAAAATTATTTAGTCTGAATAAATATACGTTTGAAAACGTGTATTACGGAAAAAGAAAAAAACTTGTTCACGTATCATAAACATAAACGTTTTAACCCAATTTAACCGAATCGAAAACATACCTTATTTTTAAATATTCCCGAAAATAAGTGTCGAAAAATTTTAGCCTACTAAAATTTTCAAAAAGTACGTTTTTTAAAATTTTTACGAAAAATTTAGAAATTTCAGGGTATTTTTTGAAAATTTCCAATAATTTTAAAACACGTAAATTATAAAATCGTTCGTCGATAGAAATTCGATTTTACTAAAAACAACATTTTGGCGGATTTTTACGATTCAAATTGATCATTAAATTTGTTCACCATTATGTCTCTAATTATGAATTATTATGTTTTTCACGATTTAAACGCTTTTTCGGACGAAAAAAAAACTCTAGAAAATCCTCGTGTTTTAACAACTTGTCGTTTAACATATGTAACAAAAAATTTCACGGCGATGCATCATTCATAAAGCGAAAAAAATTATTTGTCAGAAAATAAATTTTTCATTCGTTCCAAATTTCGCCAATTAAAAATTGTAAACAATGTTTTAACAACTTTGTTGTGAACTTACCTAGTTATAGAGAGAACATTTATTTTATTTCAAATCATTTTAATGTTCATTTTACCCATTTCCAAGCCTGATAATACGAGAATAATGCTACGACAAAATTTTCTTCCTACTTCGTTCATTTTCAAAATTTTTCCTCTCCGAAAAAATTACGTGGTGAAAAATGTCGCACCGACGAAATTTAGATCGAAACTTATCAGTTTTTAAGTTTATCGAATGGTGGAAGGAAAATTCGGTGTACAGAATCATTCTCCCATTAATTGTCGGGCCGAAAATTCTTTAATTGACCGTCGTAATTGATGCAATTATTAGGTGGTTCTTTGAGCAATAGCGACAAGTCAACCGTCACAAATTCGAAGCCAATTGCGATGGCGAAAGCGCAAAATTCCGACGCGAAACCAGCGGCGTCTTTTATCAGGACGATGCATCAGGAAGCTCTAGAAATGCTCGAGTATCCATTCATTACCATGCAACAGTACCCGCCTGGATTCATTTTACACATAGGTAGAGTTGAATTGAAAAATCCTGAATTATCTTGTATTTTGCTGATTTTATGTACGTAAATTTGAAACTTTTCAATAAGGGTCATTTTGTTGGGGAAATGGGTGGGATTTTGAGCCGTCCCTAGTGATTTTAGTTTTTATGAAAACCTTATAAACAATTTGTGTGAAAATTTTCATAAGGTCGGTTTTATGAAAAAAAATTTTTTGTATTAAAATTTTTTTTTCGACATTTTTAAAAATATGCAAAAATTTTTCTAACCTTTTTTTGGGACATTTTGCTAATGTATGTACTATTTTTCATCAGTTTATGAGGATTTAGCTCAAATTTCGTTTCGAAAGAAATTTAAAATTTTTTGGAGGCAGCGGGATTTGAAATTGCGACTTTTGCATCAGAAATTCGGTAGTCAACTTTCTTGTCCGTCAAATCTATGTCAATTTGGATGCTTATTTCCAATTTGAGTTGAAGAATTTTTAAATCATGTAAAATCGTATGTTTTTACGTTTTATGATTGCTAAAAAACGTTACGAACATGATTTTCTATTGCCTTGTGTAATAAAAACGTATCAAATATTACTATAAGAGGAATTATTATATCAGGAAAGTTTTTTTTATAAAAATATGAAATTTTGTATAAAAATTGCGAAGTTTTTATAAAATTAAAGGTTTTATAAGAAAATTTGGAAGCTTTCAATTGTTTTCATAAAAAAACAGATGAATCGTATGAAAATTTCGACAGATTTTATAGACAAATTTTTTTTATAAGGTTGTTATAAAACCACTTTATAAAAATGAAAAATTTTATGTAAACTTTAAATATATTTTATTAGTTATGAACCTAACTTTTATAAAATCGACCTTATCGAAAAAATTAATTTTCACAAATAATTCACTGATTTTATAAAAATTCTGTTTTTATAAAAAATACAATCACTAGAGTTATTGAAATGACGCGGTTTTTCGAAATTTCTCTAAATTGTTTTCAATTTTTTCGGAGAAATAACGAAAATGTTTTGATTGTATGAAAATTTTGACAAATTTTATAACATTTTTTTCATAAAGTTGTTATATAACCACTTTATAAAAATCGAAAACTTTTTATAAATTTTATATAGTTTTGATTAATTATTTATCTAACTTTAATAAGATCGACCTTATAAAAAAACTTATTTTTACAAATAATTCACTGATTTCATCAAAATTTTGCCTGTTTTTATAAAAACCACAATCACTAGGGTTATTGAAATGGCGCAGTTTTTTCGAAATTTCTCTGAATTGTTTCTAATTTCATCGGAGAAATAACGAAAGTATTTTTGAATTCTATAAAAGGTGGTCTAGTCAGCGCGAGATCGGTAAAATTGTTGGAAAGGGTGAGCAACGTTGAGGAATTAGAAGGACGTGATTTTTGGTGGACCGAAATTCGAATGGAAGTTCGTTCGCACGCGAGGTCTTTGGGCTGCAACGTGCTTTTGGGATATTCCGAAGACATTAGTATATGGTAAAACGAAATTTTTGAATGTTTTGAAAACATTTATTTTTTACGTTATTTTTCGGAATTGTTTTCGACTTTTTTTCGGTCTGGGTGTTATTTTAGATTTTTTATTACGATGTAATTTTTTTAAATGATAATTTTTTGAAATTTTTGTTCGATTGAATTCTCGATTTTGGCAGTTTTGGAATTTTGAGAGTTTCGAATTTTATGTTTTAGGTTTAGAAATCCATAAAATTTTTCCAATAAATTATTGAATTTTTATAATATTTTCGAATCTAATTTTTTGGACGTGCAAATTTTTGTTTATACAAAATATGTACAAAATATCAATCATACTGAAATTTTCGAGTCTTTAATTTTTCAAAATTCGGAATGTTGATTCTCGAACTTCAAAATTTCGTAGTCTCTGAAAAATCAGAATTCACGATTTTTTCGATTCATAATTTTTCTAAAATTTCGAATCTCTGAAAAATTGAATTCTGTATTTCGAACATTCTCAAAGTTAAAAACATTCAAGTTTCTCATTTTCAGTTCTAAATACACGATTCAAAATTCACTAAATCCTTAAAATTTTTCCGATTCATTTTTAAACGTTCCAAATTTTATAATTCAAATAATAATCAATGGAATAAATTTTCAATAGGTTAGTAATAATAATTTGTATGATGAAATTGATTATTTCGATTTTTAGAGCACCCGACATAAAATTAGGAGGTCCTGGGTTCGATTCCCGGCTCGGTGGATTTTTTTCTCTCCCAAAAAACATTCAATTGCCAACAATTAGAATGGCTAAAACCGAAAAAATCAATTCCATCCTAAAAATCAAATAACAGTCTCCAAAAACCCTTAATTTTTCACATTTTTATCTATTTAAAGTTAAATCTTGAATTTCCAAAATTCTTCCAATACATTCCTTTCTATTTCCGATTTGAAAAATTCCCAAAATCGAACCCCAGGACCCCCCAAATTCCCTTCCCCTCCGAAACTCCAACCCTCCAGAATCTAAAATTCCCCAAACTTCGTAATCCACCTCAAAATATCCCTCCACAGCGACGACGTCTGCGTCCTGAGCGCCCTCGGCACCGCTGCCGTGATCAGCATGCACAACGCGAACTTCGACCAAGACCCGATCCGAACCCAACCCAACGTAACCACCAGCTCTATCGACTCGGAGCGGGAAAAAATCTGGAAGACCCCGTGCCAGAATTCGAAGAACGAAAAACTCGACTGCTCGAACGACTCCGAGAGAAATCGTACCACAAAATCGAAGAGGCACAAATCCGAGAGCAACGACGAGTCGCCCCCGAATGCCTGCAATTTGTGCCATTTGCCGTATTGCGAAAATGGCGTTCCTTTTCAGATGACGACCTCCAAATGCGCCGTTTGTCGGAAAGCGAAGGTCCCGGATGTGCTTTTCGCGACCATCGAACTGCCGGAGAACGTGCCCGTCACCGGAAGGGGGAGTTTCATCCAGGCCACGGTTTGCAAACACAAAAAGGATTTGCGCTCTGAGCTCAACGCCAAGGAAATTTCCGATCTCCTTCCGTTTTTGGAGTACGAGTTGCACCACTTGTTGTATAATAAGCTTAGGGTCAAAGGGATGAACGCGATTTTTGGGCTGAGGATCCAGATGACGGTTGGGGAGAAATTGATGATCGCCTTGGCCGTGGGCACGGCGGTTTGTTTGAGTGCGTTGCCGGAGCCTTCGCTGCCGCACATCGCGTCGGGGAATTCTTGGCACGACGAGGAGAAATTAGCGGAGCTTCGGAGGTCCTTGGCGGACACGGCGGCGAAGAATAGGGAGTTTTATCGGTTGAAGTCGGGCAGCACGGTGGGTTTTTGAGGATGTGGTTGTGGTTTTTATAAAAATAGGGAGATTTTTTTGAAATCGGGGAATTGTTTATAGGGATTCGTTTTTTATGGGGTCGATTTTGTGACAGTTGTGTGAAATGTTCGATTTTTGTAAAGTCCTTAGTGATTGTGGTTTTTGTGACTAAGGAGATATTTCGAATCGAATTCGATTTTATTCAGATTGACCGTTTTCTCTCTTTGATTCCAAGGACTCCGAAACTTCGAAATCCTCGACAATATCGGACACTGAATCGGAGGAAGACCTGCAAGAATTGGACGTCGCCTGCGGCCCGAAAGACGTTTGCGTTTTAGAAGTCGACGACGTCGAGGACATAGAACGCATTAATTTGTTGATCGACGATCGACCGCCAGAAGATTTCCACGTCGTCAATATACAGACGATCCCGGGTCTCGAGGGACTAGAGATTGTTCGCAATTTGCAAATGTTCAGTCAAGTTTCGAGAGCTAAGATTTCCGGACAACCCACTTTCGTTGGGCATTACTCTACGGTGCCGTCTAAATATTTTCAGTCAGTTCTCCAGGTGACGACAATTTTTTTTCGAAAATTTAGTAGTATTATTATTTTTAGTTTGTTTCGATAAGTTTTGGAGACTCAGTGTAATAATTTTGTCCTTTTTCAAAAAAACTTCGATCTTTTAGATTGAGTTAAAAAATTGGACTTTTTTGTCAGATATCAAAATGTGAACTGTTGGAATGTTTTTTTGGAATTTATTGATTATTTGGTTTTATTTAATGTTGGAATATTATTAATTGAAAATTAGTTGAGTTATTTTTATTTTTTTGTTGATGCAATTAACAATTTTTTTTATTTCTTATTAGTTGTGCCAATTTTGAGTTTTATTTATTCATTTATTTATTTTTTTTTTTGATGACTATAAAAAAATCGATTTTCAAAAAAGCTTCAAGTTTCATTTAATCTTTTTTTTTTTTTTTTTTTTTTTTTTTTTTTTTTTTTTTTTTTTTTTTTTTTTTTTTTTTTTTTTTTTTTTTTTTTTTTTTTTTTTTTTTTTTTTTTATTTTTTTATGATTATCAGAGACTCGATTTTCAAAAAAGCTTAATTTTTTTGATGAGCTAAAAAATTTCGACTTTTTTTAGATTTCGAATTATTAACCATTTAAGATCTTTTTTTTTTAATTTGTTGCTGAATTGATTTTGTTTAATGTTGGAAAATTATAAATTAAAAAATCGTGTATTTTTTTCAGTCAGTCTATTTCAAGTTGCGGAGAATGATTCCTTGTGCTCTTTGCGGACTGCATTTTAAAATTGCGATTCCGGAACAAGATGAAGTACAATTTTCTCTGGTTGGAATGGCTCTCGGTTTGGGAGAATCGACCAAGGGAGAAAAATTCGGCGGAAAAGTTGGTCTTTCGTCCAGCAAGGATCAGATCGCGAAATCAGGCATGTTTTTTCATTTTGAAAATTCACTTCGATTTTTTTTCGATTGTACAAAACTTCAAAAACCGATGAAAATCTCGATTGTTGACATTTTTAATTCACGTAATTTTCAATTTTACAATTCCTTTTTTACGATTTATTTTTTTAGTAAATATCACATAAACGAAGTTATTGAAAAATAACCATGAAATTGTATATTTGTGTGTACAATTAACTATTGTACTAGAATTTTATATATTCTGTCATCATTTGAAAATTTTGATAAATTGTAAAATTGTTAAAATTGTACATACAGTTGTATATTTGTATTTATAATCAATTATTGTACTGAATTTGCTTTATTCTGGCTCCGAGTGATGATTCAAAATTTTTGATATATTATAAAGTTGTTAAAAACACGTAATTTTCGTTTTACAGATGACAGCGACATGATATTCAATTTAGAAGAAGACGCGCCCGAAGAAATGCCCGCTCAACAACATTCTTCCATGCCACAACCTTCGAATCTCGTTGCAACATTATTGCACAAACAAAGATCGCGTTCTCCGTTGGGATACAAAACGAACTTGATCCAGCAATTAAAACATGTAAATACAGTAAACTCCCACATATTAAGACAGCTTTAGAACGTAAATAACTCACGTTGTTCAATAATATGAGAGTTTACTGTAATTTATTTATAAAATTATAGTATCGTAAGTTACCAATTTTTCTGTTTTATTATATATTATGATAAGTGATTTCAGTTTACAAATTGTTGTTTTCATTACGTATTTACGTATTTTATGCAGAGGTGGATCCAGAAAAA
>JAPYZK010004861.1:0-14055 GCA_030522785.1 Platygaster equestris
TCCTGCCACATTTCTTCCGTCTTTAGCGTCATTTCTATCGGTAGATGGTCCGATTCAATTCTCGTTCCTACTCTCAGTTCTTCAATTGCTCCCGTTTCTTTGTTTTCGTAATATTTAAAAAATTTATTTTTAAAAGATAGTTCAAAAATAAATCAAATATTCATAAAGTTTTAAATATATTTATCTATTATAAGCTTTTTTTCCAACAGTAGGTATAAAATTAAAACTTTTTACAGATGTTTTTAATATTTTCGATTTTTTTGAACATTTTGGCATTTTGTCATGAATAAACTAAAAAATAAATGAGCATTTTCTGAAATTTGAATCATTTTTAAACAATTCTGGAATTTTTTTATAATTTTAAATAATTATTATACTTTTTTGAGAAGTATTCAGTATTTTGAGGGAATTGTTCTCGTAATATTTAGAAAATTTATTTTCAGAAGATATTTCGATGAAGGTTCAAAAATAAATCAAATATTCATAAATTGTTAAATATATTTGTTTATTACAAGCTTTTTCTCCAACAATTAGTATAAAATTAAGACTTTTTACACACTTTTTTCATATTTTCGATGTTTTTGAACATTTTGGTATTTTATCAAAAATGAACTAATTACGTTAAGGACGTGAAGTATTTTCTTCTTTTTCTTCTTCTGTTTTTTGAGGTTCTCGGTGGTGATTATAAAAAACTTGGGTGTTATTTCCATGTCCAAAAAGTCCGAATAAACGATGTAAACGGTCCTTAAATGAGTACCAAATTGGTAATATTCGACGGTGCATCATTGGGTCCATGGGGGTCATCTGTTAATTATTTCGAAAAATTTTTTTAATCGATTTTTTCTACAATTGAACATCTCCATGCACTAACCGGTTGCGCGATATAGGATTTTTTATGCGTGCAACCGGTTATTGGACATTTATAATCATTTTTAAAAATCTCCGAACAATTTCCCAAAATTAGTATTTTTTGATATTTATATGAAATTTCAAGGACTTTTCAGATTTTTTCACGCTTTGGAGAATTTTTTAAAATTTTTTAGCAATTTTTTGAATTCTCGAGGATTTTTCGAAACTTACCGAATTCGAATATTTCGAACATTTTGAGAAAAAAAAGAAATCTCTACGATTTTCATGTCAATTTTTATGGTTTCGAAAAATTATTCGCAAATTTTGAAATTTTTTTGAATACACGTTTGGGAATTTTTCAAAACTCTGAAATCGAATTTTCGGAGAATTATTATTCGCAAGTTTTTGAATGTTTGAGAATTTTTTTAAACTCTTCGAATTCGAATACTTCGAATATTTTTAAAAAAAGCTTCTCGTAATTTCCAAAAAGTTTTTTACGATTTTCGTGTCAATTTTTATGCTTTTGACAAATTGTTCACAAATTTTGGAATGTTTTTAAATACGTTCGGGAAATTTTCAAAACTCCGAATTCGAGTTTTTCCAAAATGTTTAGAGATTCTTATTTTTCACGAAATAATTTTCACGATTTTTTAAATAAATTTTTGAAAATACGAAGTAAAGGATTTTTTTTAAAGAACTTATTGTTCTCAGGATTTCAAAATATAAAAAAATTTATAAAACATTCAAAAATACAAAATATTTTCGTCAATATTTGAAAAAATGACACAAATTCCGTATTACTGACCTGATTATAAGCCAAAAATCTCATGCAATCCGCGCGCACTTCATCTAAAGTTCCGCTGATCATGTACATTTTCAAATTCGACAATGCATTTTCTATTTGATCCATTCTGTTGGAAATTTGGATCAAAGCGTACTGAAGATTCGGATCCACTGTGTACATTTGAGCGTAACATTGCCAGATAAACAGAGCAAAAATCTGAGAAAAATCACGAACTGCTCAAAAAAGTATTTTTAAACAATCAAAAAAATTACCCGAAAGTAAATAAAACGAGTCTCAAAAATGCCGGCATATTTTGGAAATTGATCGATGCAATTTGAAATAAAAACGAAAAATTTAAATTCAGATAGATGAGAATTCATGTGAATTACAAATATTACAGAAACTAAACGAAGAAATCAGAAAATTTGAAAACGTAAAAATTCCCAAATTCGGAAAAATCGCCGAAGAAAAATCCGAAATCAAAAACTGAAAATCCGAAAGTCCAAAATCAAAAAACACATTTTATACCAAAATTTCCCATCAACAATTTCCCCAAACACAAGAAAAGTCGGAAAACTCACGATCCAAAAAAATTTGCCGAACATGTTGCTTTTCGCAGGAAGCCGAAACTTCAAAAGCTCCGAAATGTAAAATCGCGCAACATTTAAGAGCTCGAAAAGTACCTACGTGCGCTCGTTAACACATCGTAAAAATCCTGAAACGATTTGATTAGAAGTTTATCAGTGATTCATTAAGAAGTTTTCGAAATTCGAAAAGTAGTTACATTCTTATCGGTGAAAATTTTTTATTGCCTTTTTGGTCTTGGTCAAAGTTCACGGGACTTTTCGATTTTTCACGGCGTTGACAGGTCAAATTTGAATTTTTCTTTAGGCTACAAATTCAGGTGTGTTCGAAAAAATGGTGTATATTTTTCGCATTCGCGAAATTTCGAAGATATTACGATTTTTAGAGGGGGGAGGGGGGGGGGAAGAATTTGTATTATTTTTTTGGAAATTTCAATTATTGTATTTGAAAACTGGAAAAAGTACGAGAATGGCAAAAATTATTGGAAATGGTTTGAAATTTGGAAATTTTTGAGGAATTTGGAGGAAATTTGAGCGTATTTTTTTAAATTTCACGGATTCTTGAAATTCCTGAAAATATTTTGAATTAATTGTTCACGAATTTTTCAGAGCTTCCAAAAATTCAAATTCTTGAAAAATTTTGGTAACTACTAAAAATTGCGAAAATGTATAAATATTCGTTCATGTTTTCAATTTTTATAATTTCAAAATACAAAATTGGCGACGAATGGAAAAATTAATTTCTTTATGTATAATACGTTCTTTTTAATAAATTAGTTAACAAAAATAATAAATCAATACTTACTTGAGTCACCATGATGTTCAAAACTTGGTTTCTGAATTATAAACATTCTGCCTGTAATTTACAAAAATTTTCTAACAATTTTCTTTTGCAAATTCATTTTGCAAAATAACTGAAATGACGAAAAATTTGTTAAATCTTCCGAAATACTTGTGAATTATTGTGATTTAAACACATTTTTATGAATTCTCAACATTTCTGTAAAAATTTCGAAACTCTTAGAAAGTTAGAAAAAAATCAAAAACTCGTGAATTGCACAAATTTATTAAAAATGACGAAAAAACTCGAAATTATGTACAATGTAGAAGATTATAATATTTTACAGTTATAAAAAAAGCCATATTTTATAAAATATTTGTATTGTATTTGTATGAAAATTTTTGTATACAAAAATGATCATCGAAAATGACAAAAAATTGATAAAATTCTTCGAAATCACTGTAAATATAATTTTTGTGATTTGAATGAATTTTCATAGATTCTGAAAATTTCTGTGAACATTTCGAAACTTGGAGAAATTTAGAGAAAAATCAAAAACTAGTAAATTGTACAAAGTAATCAACAATGATAAAAAATATCGAAATTTTTCGAAATTTTGTGAAATTTATAAAGTTGATAGCAAATTTTTCACAGTTCTGAAAGTTTAATAAATTTAAATTTTACTAAAAAATCAAATTTATATGTAAAACAGTATCAAAAATGATGATATTTGTTGAAAAATTCAGATGTCGGAAAATTACGAAAAATACCATTAAATTCTCGTAATTTTCCGAAAAATCGTACACATCTTACTTACAAATACTCAACAATTCCGAATAATTCTAATAACATCAAAATAAATCGTAAATTTATCTTCGAAAAATCCAAAAACGGCATTTTAAACAATTGAAAATTTTAAAGACTACAGATTAAAAATAAAGGAACACTCAAAAATCGTAAAATTTCCAAAAATGCTAAAACATCTCACAAATTTTCAAAAATTCCATTCAACTCTAATAATATCAAAATACATCGTAAATGTATCCTCAAAAAATTTTAATTTCACTTTCAAACAATAATTGAAAATTGACGAAAAATAACACTCGAAACCCATAAAATTTCCCAAAATAACAAAAGATCTCACAAATCCTCAAAAATTCCATATAATTCCAACAACATCAAAATACATCGTAAATGTATCCCCAAAAAATCCAAGAACTCCATTTTAAACGATTCAAAAATAAAAAAACTCAAAATAAAAAAGAGAAGCAACATCCAAAAACCATAAAATTTCTACAAATGCTAAAGCATCTCACAAATTCTCAAAAATTCAATATAATTTCAATAACATCAAAATACATCGTAAATGTATCCCCAAAAATGCTGAAACATCTCACAAATTCTCAAAAATTCAATATAATTCCAACAACATCAAAATACATCATAAATGTATCCCCAAAAAATCCAAGAACTCCATTTTAAACGATTGAAAATTGTAAAAACTCAAAATTCAAGAAAACCACTCAAAAATCATAAAATTTCCAAAAACGACAAAGGATCTCGTAAATTACCAAAAATTTCGAATAATATCAAAATACATCGTAAATGTATCCTCGAAAAAATCCAAAAATTCAATTTCAAACAATAATCAACAATAAAAAAAATAAAATAAAATAAAATAACACTCAAACCCATAAAATTTCCCAAAACAACAAAAGATCTCACAAATCCTCAAAAATTCCATATCATTCCAACAACATCAAAATACATCGTAAATGTATCCCCAAAAAGCCCATTTAAAACAATTTTCCCCTTTCAAATCATAATCTTCCACCAATCCGAACAAAACGTCGAAAAACAATCGCCAGTACAAAAAAGAGCCTTTATTGCGCCTCTGATCGCACAATAAAATACATCCTCATTCAAACCAGCAATTGTGCGCGTTCGGGTACCAAAATGGCGCCGGCTGGTATTGCTGGTTATCGTAAGGGTAATCGTAACCGCCGTAATCGACGGGCTGGAATTGTTTTTGTCTTTGCTGGTACAAATTGGAGTTCAGGACGGACATCATGTCGGAGACCAGGCTTCGGGAGAGAATTTCGACGGTCATGGGGTCGTTGTTGGGGTCCAGGAGGAGGGTCTCGCGGGTTATTCGGTCGAGGTTTTCGCCGACGCCGGCGAAGGTTGCCCCGGGTTTTCCGAACCTTCTCGAGGAAGGCTTCAGGGCTGGACTGACCGCGTCCTGGAGGTCCTTGATAAGGAATCCGGCGTCCTGGTCCAAGGATCTTCGGTTCCTCAGGTAGGGCTCCAGGATTTTCAGCAGCTCCACCGCGACCGCTTTCGGGTCCACGGCGATGACGTTGGTGTTTACGTTCTGTTTTTGCGAAATTAGCGATTTTTCGAGATGTAGTTTGAGTGGGTTAATGGAATTTGAATTTTTATGGGTTTTGAATTTTATGTGGGTTGACGTTTTTTTAGTCGGAAATTTTGGATTTTTCGCTTCGGGAATTGACAGATAACTTGAATTTTGATCATTTTGAAGATTCAGAAAATTTGCAGCTATTGATTTCCGAACTGAAAAAATTAGATTATAAAGTAGTTTATCTGTAGTTTTTTACTGAATTCGTGATATTTGGTCCTTTTTTAATTTTACTGTGAGTGTAAATGTTTTTTTCGTAAATTTTGGATTTTTCGCTTCGGGAATTGACAGATAATTTTAATTTTAATCGTTTTAGAATTAGGTCATTCTGAAAATTTGAATTTTGATTATTTCGGAATTGGATCGTTCTGAAGATTCAGAAAATTTGCAACTATTGATGTCCGGATTGATAACGTGAGATTCTGAAGTAGTTTATTTGTAGTTTTTTACATACACATACATTTTCGTAAATTTCCGATTTTTCGTTTCGGGAAATGAATTTAATTTTAAAGTTTTATAAATTTAAGTATTCGATTATTTAAACAATTTAGTAAATTTTGAATTAATATTAATTAAGGAATTTGGAAAAATGAGTTTTTCAACATTGAAGATTTATATAAATCGGAAAAAATAATTTAATAATGAGAAATTTGACGGTCTGGAAGTAGAAAAATTTTGAAATGCTCCAAATCTTTTTACACTCAAAATTTCAAGAATTTTTCAATTTCAAAATCTGTATTAAAAAAGCGATGAGAATTCAACGGGAAGAAAAGAAATATCAATCGAAATTATTTGTTTACCGATATTTTTTATTAAATTCATAAAATTTCGACTTTTCTGAATTTTACTTCAATTCGTTTTCCAATTTCGGATTTTTCGGTACGAGAATTGAATTTAATTAAAATTCAAGCTATTATTTGAAACTTGAAAATGAACAATTTCGAAAACTCGAAATTATTAATTTTAAACTCGAAATTTAAACTATAATTTTGAACATTGAAGATCCGAAAAAACGAAATCCGAAAAAAAGTTAAAAATTCCGAAATCCTCAGAATATTTCGAATCTCAAAGCTCCAAATATTAAAACCTTCATAATTCAGAAAACTCAAAGTTTCAGTGCAAAAATGAACTTTCGAGCATAGAAAATTTCATCGGTCAAAGAAAAAAAAATCGACGGATGAAAAATTCTAGAATCCAAAAGTTGAAAAATTTTGGATTTCTCAGTCCGTATTTTCGAAAATATCAAAAAATTCAAAAATGTGTAGCTTATCCAAATATTTGTTCCGATTTGTTTTATAATGACTCGAAATTTCGGAATATGTATTCCGAAAAAGTTGATATAAGAATTTTCTGACATCTTTTCGGTCCAAAAATCATTGAAAACTCAAAAAAATAAAAATTCCCAAATTGTGCAATTATTACGATCGATATATAAATTACGTAATTCATGAATATTCCAAATTGAAACTTCGAGAATGATAAAAAATACTACGAGTTTTTGGAAATCCTGGAATTCTATATCTGCTTCAAAATTACAATAAATTACAAGTCTGAAAAACATTTATAAACAATTTAATATGCCTCAAAATTGTTGTACTTCGAAAAAAATTTTTGTTTCAAATTAAATAAGTTTAAATACGTCAAATTATGAAATTTTGAAGGGGAATGAAATATTATGGGCGTTTAAAAAAAATACTGTTTAATATTAAATTTACTCTGTGCTGGTGAATTGATTTTTTATGCATCAACGGGTCATAAAACGCATTTTATCACCCCCTTCGAAGTAATAAAATACGTTTTATTACCCCAGAGTGTATAAAATTAGATCGCATCAAAAATACGACTTCTCAAGATAATATATCGACTTTTTTTTATTGTCAGTTTAACCATTCCATCAGTTTACATTGTAACCAATTTTGGAAAAATTATATTATTAATTCGGAAATTATTTTACGAAACTGGAATTTTTTGACGGAATTGAAATTTCAGATTATTAATAATTATTGATCAACTATGGTTAAAAAAAAACATTTTTTTAGTATATTTTGTATCCGATCGTAATATAATTTTTTACGAAAAATAATGTCAATGCGATCGTTATGTTTCTAAAACCTGCACTTGAATTAAAAAATCATTACTCCACTAGTTCCGACATATTCGCGATTCCGAATATTGGATCATCTTCAAGTTTGGAATTTTAAAAACTCAAAAAACGCCGAAAAATGAAACACTGCAAATTATTTTTCAAAATTATGATATTGAGTCTATTTTTTATTAGTAAATTAGTTGATTTTTGATGCGATCAAAATATAATTTTTGTCCGACAATTAATTTTCGTACGACCGTAATTTTCCTAAAATCTGCACGAGAGTTGAAAAATCATTATTCCACTAGTTCCGAAATATTCACGGTACCAAATTTTAAATCATCTTCAAATTCGAAATTTTAAAAACTAAAAAATGGGGAAAAATTGAACATTAAGAACTATTTTTCAAAATTAGTATTTTGTATTAGTATATTAGTTAATTTTTGATACGATCGAAATATAATTTTTGTCCGAAAAATAATTTTCGTACAACCATAATTTTCCTAAAACTTGCACGGGAGTTAAAAAATCATTATTCCACTAGTTCCGAAATATTCACAATATCAAATTTAAAATCATCTTCAAGTTCGGAAGTTGAAAAACTCAAAAATGCGGAAAAATTAAACATTAAAAACGATTGTTCAAAATTAGTATTTTGTATTAGTATATATAAGTTTATTATTGATACGATCGAAATATAATTTTTGTCCGAAAAATAATTTTCGTACGACCGTAATTTTCCTAAAATCTGCACGAGAGTTGAAAAATCATTATTCCACTAGTTCCGAAATATTCACGGTACCAAATTTTGAATCATCTTCAAATTCGGATTTTCAAAAAATCAAAAAACGCCGAAAAATTAAACATTAAAAACTATTTTTCAAAGTCAGTATTTTTTATGAATATATTAGTTCATTTTTGATACGATCGAAGTATAATTTTTTTCCGAAAAATAATTTTCGTACGATCGTAATTTTCCTAAAACCTGCACGAGAGTTAAAAAATCATTATTCCACTGGTTCCGAAATATTCACAATTCCAATTTTAAATCCTCTCCGAATTCGGAATTTCAAAAACTCAAAACTCGTACCTGCACAACATTTTTCCTCTGATTTTCAGCCTGGTCAACGTCAGGGTAGCCATAAAATTCCTGAAAAAATGAAAAACCACATGAAAAAACCGAAAGTCCACAACAGCGGACGAATTTTTCCTTACGTGAAAATAGTTGGAAAACAGCAAAGTCGCGCAAATGAACGCGGCAAACGGCATTGCTTTTGAATTTTTTCCGGATTCGAATGCCGGCACTCGACCGAAACTGTGAAATCGTCGCACGCGAGTTTTTATATACGTATTTTATGCTCGAGTTGCCGTGCGGCGGCGAATTAAAAACGGTGTTGAAAAATGAAGGCGCGATTTAACGAGCGATTTTTCATCGGCGCCGATAAGTTCAATTAACGAGTCGCGCACTCACCGGAGAAAATTCAGAATTTTATATTCCGAATTTGAAAAACGCGAGGATTTTGGAAATTATGAAGAATTTGGGGGTTGTACGCTTTTGATGCAAAATTAAGTATTTTTGATATTTGGGTTTGAATTCGGGGAATTCGGAAATTTTCCAGTATGAAAATTTAATCTGGAAGTTTGAAAATTTTTGAATTGAAATAATTTCAAAATGTTTAGATTCCATGCTAAAACTGTGAAATGCGAAAATTTTGAGATATCAAGTCCAAAAAGTTGAAAATTTTCGTTATTTCGAAAATAAACGATTGTCACTCAAATTAATCAATAAATATGAAAATCTTGGTATTTTATGGTTTCTAGAGGAAAACGAATTTTCCAAGAAAAATAAATACACCTAAAAAACTATATAAAATTTTTGGTTTCCGACTTGGGAAAATCGAAAATTCGGTAATACAAAAATTTTCAAGTATAAAATTAAATAAATTAAAAAATGTTTCAAAATGCAAAACGTATCAATTCAAAATAGAAAATTCCAAAAATCTTCGGATGTTTACTTTTTTTGAGGAACCTGAAAATTCTAGAACCTTAAAACCTGAAAAAATACACGAAGTCAAAAAAAAATTGAAAATCTTCGTCCCCCCCCCAAATATCAAAATTCCAGGCAATTAATCAATAAATATGAAAGTCTTGGTATATCACGGTTTTCAGAGGAAAATAAAATTTCCAGGAAAGATAAATACACCCAAAAAACCGTAAAAAATTTTTGGTTCCGGACTTGGAAAAATTAGAAAATTTTCAAGTATACATAAAAATATAAAAATTCAAAAAACTTTCAAAATTAAAAACGTAGAAAGTCAAAATAAACAAATTTCAAAAATTTTACTTTTTTTGAGGAACCCAAAAATTCTAAAAACTCAAACGCATAAAGTCAAATTGAAAAAAAAAAAAAAAAAAAAAAAACCCCCCCCCCCCTCAAATATCAAAATTCCAGGCACAATAAAAAGCCAAGAAATGTGTATAAAAATGCTGTATTTAGCGCGGTGGTACAAAAAACTGGGCAGTAAAAAACGAGTATTATTTGTGTAGAGAAACGAAATTCTCGGAACTTGTACAAAATTGAGCGTCGTTTATCACCCTTCCTCACCCTAATTTTACAATTCAAGTTTTTGGTATCACGTTGTTAAAACTTAGTAGGTACTTTTTTAATGATAGAAGGCCCGCGATCGGCCAGAAAAATAATTTCTCCGTCAGAATCGAAAAGAAGTGTTGCGCGAACGATCGAGTATTCTCAAAATGCGAAACCTTTCTGGCCTTCGGAGTCCCGAAACTCGAAAATTTCGGACTAGACAAAAAAAGGGCCGCGAAAACCAGAAAAATTCCCCTTTTTTACAATAATTTATCAGTTATACAATCCAACATGAGATTATATCCAAAAATTAGCGTTTCGGAAAAAACACAAACGGTGAAAATGAAGTTTGGGCGTTTTTTGTGAAATTAAGGTTTTTTGAATAAAAGATTTTTTTCTTTTTTTGTAACAAAAAGGTTGAAAATAGGCGTAGATTCAAAATTAAAGTTTTTGAATGTTAAGAATTTTAGTTCAGAATAAATTTAACTTTTGTGTTCAGTTTCGGAAAATTCGACATTTTTGAGTTTCTGTTATTGTATTATGTGTACGTTTCTTTTTTCATTTTCGGAAATTTTTGATTAATTGAAAGTAGAAATTTTCAATTTTCAAACTTTTATTGCATAATCTGAATTTCAATATTTGAAATTTCGAAAATCGAGTATTTTACGAAAATTTAAAAATCAAAATTCGAAAATTCAGAGTCTAAACTATAAATTCTATTTTTTTGTCAAATTTGCTTCGATACGGAATTTTTTAAAAACTGAAAAAGACGAAAAAAATTCGCAAAATTTGACAAATCTGAATCTAAAAGTGATCAAATTCCAAAATTTAAGAATTCAAAGTTCAACATTTTAGTCCACAAATTCTGATATCGAGAATTTGAAGATTCTAAATTCTAAAATTTGGAATATTATGATTTCCCCTACTCTCGACGTTTTTTTTGTTTTTGTTTATGAAATTCGCATTTGCAATTTAATTTTTTCATTTTACAAAAAAAAAACACATCATTTCAATCAATATTCCAACATTGAAACTTAATTTCAAAAAAAGTTTCTATTTTATAAATTCAAGTTTCAAAATTGAAATATGTTCTAAAATAATGATATTTGTTGTAAAACACAAAAATCGAATTACAAAAAAGATTTTTACAAAAAAAAAAGGGTTAAAATAGGCAAAGTTTTAATATTTCACTTTAAAAATTTTGAAAATCTGAGTTTAGAACAAATTCAACTTTAGTTCCGAATATTTGAATTTTACAAAACTCAAAATGTTCAAATGTCTATTTTTGAGTACGTAAATTTTTTGTTCGATTGTTGAATTTCAAAAATTCTCAGTTTAATGAAAATGAAAATTGTTACTTGTCAAATTATTATAACAGAATCTAAGAACGCAAATTTCAATACTTAAAATTTCGAAAATCGATAATTTGGAATCGAAAAAATTGAGATTCACAACTTGATTTCCAAAAACTATTTTTTTTACAAGGTAAATTTTCAACATTGAAACACTTTCTAAAATAATAACATTCGTTATAAAACATGAAAAATAAATAAATAAATTGCAAAAAAAGATTTTTATACGTAAAAAAAAAATAATTGCTGAAAATAGGCAAAGTTTCAATATTCAGAATAAATTTAACTTTCGTTTCCAATTTTACAAAACTCGAAATTTTTAAATTTCTGTAATTACATAAGTTATGAAAATTTTCAAGTTTTAGTAATTACATAAATTTTTGTTCTTCTATTTTTAGTTTCCAGAACTTCTCGATTTATCAAGAGAATTATAATCTATAATATCAATAAAATTTCCGAATTCAAAATCTATGAAGAAACATTCGAACCCAACAAATTCAAATTTCAAATTGATCAAATTCCAAAATTCCAAAATTCACTAACTTCAAAATTTTTCTCACAAAATCTAAAATTGACAACTCCAAAATTTAAATTCTACCATATCATCAAACATTCGAATTCGCCTTTTTTTTCAAAAAAATTTTTTTTTTCAATTTTCAACCTATTTTTCACTTCGTAAAAACCTCTTTCGCAACTCAACTCCATAATTTCCCACAATTCCCGAAAACATTGCCATCTCAAAGCTAAATTCCTCAAAAATCCCCCAAACTCCATTTCCACCACACCGCGACATTACAATAAAATCACGCCGCAACGGAATAAATACTAAAATCTACCTTAAAATTTACCTGATAGTCCTAAAAAACGTTCACGATTTTCCCAAGCGAGCAAGGAATGTATCCCTTCTATTTACACCCTCGATCACAAAAATCCAAAAAACCGCTCGCCTGGTCCATTCAAAAAATACATCCATTTAAAATATCGCACTGCGTTTTTCCATGGCACACCGTCAAAACTCCCAAAAACGCATACCATAAATATCAACAAATTTACAGTGACTCGCAAAATATATAAAAATCTATAATAAATTACTTTTCGTATAAAAAAAGAGATTCTCCCTTTCGTAAAAAAAATTTTTTTCTCGGCGCGGTTCACTGAGACTCAGAAAAAAGTTGCCCCTGAAAAGGGCCCCCACCACAATGGTGCCCTTTTTCGAGGGGCAACGACGACAATGGGACCGGAGTCCCTTTTCTGCCTTTCTAAGAAGACGAGAAAAAGCGTTTCTAAGGGAAGGGGGAGAGGGGGAAGTCTTACAATGAAAATACAAAAAAGGGGATGAAGGGGATGAAGGGGTTGGGGGGCAGTGTACAAAATCGTAGGCTACAATCTGCGCAAGTTGCGTTTGCTTTGTCGTGTGCCGAAGATGAGTTGTTTGCGGTGTTTCTTGGTGGGGGTAGCGAGGAGGGGGGTGTTGCAGGGTCCGTCGTGGCTATTGGCGAGGCAGCTGGTGCAAAACTCCAGGAGGCAATATTTGCGGGAGCAGAGGCCGACGTTGCGCTCGGTGTCGACGCTGGAGGCGAACGAGCACTTGGGACACGGGAGCAGGTGACCGCCGGGCGCGAGGTCGCGACTCGCCTGTAAACATAAAAATTGTTAGATCGAAATTTGAAAAAAACATTTAATCCTCATCTAAATTTCATAATTCGTAATTTTTGAAATTGATAATTAATCAGTATACTTAATCAGTAAGCATTAAGCGTTATCAGTAAGCATTTAACGTGATCAGTAATCACTACACTTAATCATTGAACGTGATCATTAGTCATTAAATGTAATCAGTCTTCATTATACTTGAGCATTAAACGTAATCTGTAAACATTGCACTTAATCGTTACGACATTAAACTTAGTAATTATTCATTCGAATGAATAATGATTCAGTTGAATGTATAATTTATTAATTTTAATGATTAAGTTTGATGACTTCATGATTACGTTTAATGATTAATGATTACGTAGCGATTAATGATTGAGTTTGAAGATGACTAATCATTGAATTTAAATGAGAATTGAATTTTTGAGAATTTTTAGTGAAGCTTGAGAAAAAGATAAATTTTTGAATATGGAACATACTGAATGATTTCAGTTGTTGATTCAGGTTGAAATCTGAATGATTTCAAAAATTTGAATTATATCGAAATCTCCGAAGGATGAAAGAACTGATTTTGATTTTTGAATCAAATTTTTCCAGGGAAAATGACTTCTTTATTCAGCATTTCAAATTATTTCAAAACTGTCAAATTTTCGTATTATCAAAAACTATTGTATATAAAATTAAGTCCAACTCGAATGATCGTAGAACGATTTTTCTTGCTCGAGCTCTCTAATAGACAGAATATTTACGCGACGTGACGCGATTTTTTCCGAGAAAATCAACAAAGCGTCAATCGGATCGAAGTGATTTCCTACGATTTCGTAAAAAAAAAAGGACCGAACGATTTCATGAATGAATAGGTCCAGGTCCATATTCCATGGCCGTAACGGTAGTAGAATCTTTTTTTTTTTTGGTGTGGGGGGGGGGGGGGGGGGGGGGGGGGGGGGGGTCCCGGGGGGG
>JAPYZK010004865.1:0-23993 GCA_030522785.1 Platygaster equestris
AACTTTTCCATTTTTGCCAATCATTCAAAGGTCTCCAAAACACAATTTCTCATTTTTCCAAATTCCTTAATGTTGACTTCCTAATTTCCCAAATATATGAAATCCCAAAAAACCTCATCCATTCATAAAAAATAAACTTCTCAATAAAACAAACAATATACAATATACAGAAATCAATAACCTTGTCAAAATGTTGCTTCCTACCTGAGCTTAATTTGCACTTGTGCGGTCTCCAGGTTGGACTCGCCGAGGGCGAGGGGGTCCACATCGAAAACGCCTCCAGAGGATTTTCTCCGGGAAGCTTCGAATACACCAGAGTCGCCGGCGACGCTTTCGTCGGAGACCGCTGCGGAAACGGACCTGGTATTGGTCCCAGAGCTGCTGGCCCTGGAGCGAATGCCCATGGGTGGCGAGGTCTCGCTTATGGGTGAAAGGCACTCCTGCTGCTGTTGCGGCCTCCCGAGGCCGCTCCCTTGAGACATATTCCCGGACTGCATCTCCACGTGGGGTTGCTGGCCGCCGCCGACGACCCTGTGCAGTTCCGACTGTTCCTGGATCGTCTGCTGGCTCAGCCGTAGCTCCGCGAGCTTGTCCTCGAGCTGGGTGCGGTCCAGGTTCGACGTGCTCGAAGACAGGAGCCTCTGGTGCTGCTGCTGCTGCCGCCTCTGGATCTCGACCTGGATTTCATTTTTTGAACCAATGTTAAAATGGATTTCTCGTGACCAAGTTTAAAAAAATTTTTTGTCGCTACTGAATGTCACCAACCTGCTCGTACGCGGGTGGCGGGCCCACGGGCGCGTTCTCGTACAATGGCGAAACCGGAGGGCTGACACTGGACAAACTCGACCTGGGGGAAAGGCTGGGTTGCGACCTCCCGGGCGAGGGTGTTCCCAGGTTCGGTTCCGAGCCCTTGAGCAGCCTCTCGACCCTCCGGTGAAGGTCCACCATGTCCACGGGCCGTTCCTGCTGCACGGGCCCCAGGCACTGGGGACCCCCGTAAATGTCCGTGAAACTCAGGCCCGAGCTCAAGGAGCCCTTGCTGCTGGTGGTGCTGAGGCTGCCGAGGCTCGAGCTGCTGCTCACGGAGAGGGTGCTCGCGCTCAGGGTCTTCAGCTGACCCTCGAGCGTCGCCATCGAGCGCAACGCGTCCCGCAGCTGCTGCAAAAGGAGCTGCTTTTCCTCGTGCAACCGCACGCGGTCCGTTATCGTCTTGTTCGAGAGCTCCAGGGCGCTGTTCAGCTCCTGCTCCAACCTCCGGATCTCCCCCTGGATCTTCTTCATGTCCAGCTTCGGGCATTTGTGCGGATCGATGCACCGGAGCTCGCGGAGCAATGATTCCTTTTCCTGGAAATAAGAACGAAAATTCGAAAATTGTTCTATTTAGATGAGGGATGTATCTCCAGTGGCGGATCCAGAGGAAGGGGGGCGGGGCTATTGGGGATATAGTCCCCCTCTCAGAACTCCCAAAAATCGACATTTATAAGACAACCAGAAGTGTATTGCAATCAAAAATGGAATTTTTCGTATTTTGAATTATCAAGGTTGGCGATCTTCAATTATGAAATTTTAGATTTTATAATTTCAGTAAAGTGAACTATATAACGAATTCGAAGGTTTCCGAATGAAAAAAGTCGTTTGATATTGAAAATTTCGGAGGTAAATCTCGAGCCTTAAGAAATGGAATTTTCAAGGTTTCGATTTCTAAATTCACTCATCATAAATTCGAAGTTCGCAAAAATGTTTGAAAGTTGCCGAATGTAAAATTTGTTTATACTTGATATTTCCAAGATCAACATTCTTACATTTCACATGTATAATAAAATTTTTGGGGTTTGGAATTCTCGAAATAACAAATTTTAAATTATTCAAAATTCCACTGTTTTGAAAAAAGTGTTTCAAAGTTCCAAAACGTTCAGTTTGTTCAATTTTGAATTGTTTGGATTTAAAGATTAAAACTTTTAAATCTAGAATTTTCGGGGATATGAATCGTCAAAATTACGATATACTATTGGATCTTTATTTTTAACGAATTTTGTAATCTTTGAAAACATACTGAAACGTTTTCCAACTTAAAATATGTTTCGTCTTAAAATTTTTGGAATTCGAATCAATTATAATTATACATCAAATGTTATATTATAACAAAATATTAGATTCATCGAAATTCTGAATTATCTTCATTCCAAAATTCAAACTCCAAATGGAACGAAATTTCTCTTTCTTAGCAAGTTATTTTAAAGTTCAAATGTTCTGAATTTTTCGAACAAAATCAGTTAAATTATCTGGATCTTGAAATTTCAGAAATTGATGGTCTAACATTAAAAACTTGGAATTTCGGCGATTCTGGATTATAGGTAAAAATTCTGAAATTCGAAAGTGTAATTTTTCAAACCTCCTTCTTTTTTCAAATATGATTACAGTACACAAAAATTGAAAAACCGATAAGTCAATACATTGCAAAATTGTAATCCATTAATTAAAATACTAAAATAAGTAAATATACACACAAATGATATCAGACTATAAAATTTTACACTTCAAAAAACAGGAAATTATGTTTTTAGAATTTCCGCATTTCATCATAAACTCAAAACGTTTCTACAAAGCTTTTCCATCTAAAAATATCGTTTCATATTTCCAGACTTCTAAACTTCTAAACTGCAAAATTTAAAAACTTTGAAAATGTCTAAAACTCCAAAAATTATAAAAATATATATTTTTGGAATCATAATTTGAAAATTTCGTCATTCTTGAATAAAATTCAATTCAATCAATGAATTAATTGAAGCCAAATTGAAAAATTGTAATTTCGACATAAAAAAAACTCTATAACTCTGAACTGTAAAATAAATAATGACAAGTCGTACCTGGAAAAGGAGCAGCTTGTCCTTGTCGCTCTCGGTCTGACCCGGGGTGACTTTCTCCTCGAGGTCGGCGAGCTGCTGCTGGATGTGCTGGATGCGTTTTCGCGCCTCGTCATACTGGAGCCGCATGCGGGCCATCTCCGCGAGCCTCGTGCCGATCGGGACCAGCTCGCCGGAGAGGTCCGTCTGGGACGCGGTGCTCAGCTTCTCCTGGGGCAGGCTCAAGGTGCTCGCCTCCGGGCTGCCCTCGCACAGTTGCAGCCGTGTCAGCTCGTCCTTGAGCTGCGCCAGGGACTGCATCAGCTCGGCCTTCTCCTTTTCCCCGGAGCTCAACGATTTTTGGATGTTCCGGAGCTCCGTCATTATCGCCTGGGCCTCGGTGATGTTGTAACACCCGCCGTGGTGCGAATTTAGTTTTTGCTCGACGCTAGACGGATGATAACGAATTGCAATTTTACAGAATTACAATTGATTGAAATCAGCAAGCACGTAGTTAGGGAGGGGGCTGAAGCCCCACCCGAAATTCTGGGAAATTCGAAAAATCTGGCACATCGTAAAAAAGTATATTTTGAAAAAAATTGTGAAATAATACTGATTTTCACGAGTGTCAAAGTTTTCGAGGAACATTATGATTTTTAACATTTTAAATTTTCCGGAATTTCGGAGGCTCCCTTCCTCCCTGGCCACGTGCTTCTTTTCAACCAATCGAGACATTTACAAATATCCATATGCAAAAAAAACTCAAATTCAATCGAAACCAAGAAGAAAACAACAAAATCGTTCGGGAGACCGAAAAAATGCAAAATTTAATGAAACATGCAAAATTTAATGCAGAAGAAAAAGTATGAAATGTATATTGTACACGACTTTTTCCGATCCATTTTTTCCACTAACTTTTTTTTCACTCATTCTTTTTTCCACTACTTTTTTTTACCCTTTTTTTCCAAAAAATTTCTCCAGTAATGTTACAAATTTTTCAAAGTTTGACAGTTCAATTTAAAGTTGACTTCGAATGTCAGACTTTCAGCTGTCAACTATATCTTTCAAGCTAAAAAATATATTTAGAGCTAACTCATTCGAGTTTATCAAAACTATTGTGTGTTATCAAATATAAAGTAAAATGGTTGTAGAACTATAATATCAGATGTAAATAAGCACCCTATCTTCGAGCTGTTGGACACTACATTACGTTGTAACAACTCGAAATCTTTTGAAACAGTAAAACATATTTGTTAAGTATGTTTTCACATTTTTTATTTAAAATATGTATTCAAAAAATTTTTGGAGAAAAAAGGTCAGTGGAAAAAACGGTAAATGGAAAAAAGGTCGGTGGAAAAAATTGGTTAAATGTCTAGTTTAGCTACTTTTGCCAAAAACGGGCAAAACATTTTTTCTTTTTTTTTAAATAGCTTATTATTTTATAAGTAACGCGAATCCATGTGCAGGAAGATGGTTTTTTGAAGTAATTGTTTAAAAAAATGCAAAAAAGTATTTTGACAGGTAAGCGTTTCTGGAATTATTGTGATCTATTTATGAGCTTTTGGTTTATCTGTTTTGCTTCGGTTTATCTTACGATGGAGAAAAAGGTAGGTGGAAAAAAAGGAGTGGAGAAAGTGTCGCACTGCCGAAAATGTACCTTGCGAGGGTGTCAACCCCCCGTTGGGTGCAGTTCATCTCGGCTCTGATTTGCTCGAGCTCTCGTTTGAGCCTGGAGACCCGGCTCCTCGCGTGCGCCACGTCGGATTTCAGCAAATCCGGGTCGTACTTGGTGCTGAGGGAGCTGGAGCTGGAACACACTGCGAAAGCCATCGTCGTCAGCACGCGTATACCTTCGCTAAATTACCGGGCCCAAAAACTCGGGCATTTCTTGCGACGTGCGCCCGAGCCTAGTCCGGTTCAATTAACAAGTGTATGTACTTACAACTGGTGCGAGATGCGCCGAGCGTGCTAAGGGCATTGTTGAGGTGGTTGTATTCGTCCTGAGCTAAACATAGCCTCTGCTGTTTGACATCGTAAATTTCCTTTTTCGCCTGCAACACAAAACCAACAAGTTTCCTCTTTTAGAGACTTCCCTTTTTAAACACCAAACCATTGTACGAACGAAACAATCGGGACGAAAATGAAGATAATAATATTATACGAATATTATTATGATGGAAGAAAATGAAATTTTTTTCGGAAAAGTCAAGTCAATCGCGGTGTAACAGACGTAATATAAATTAATAGGATCGAAAATCTCGAGGGTGTTGGGTCCTTGTTCCGGTAAATCGAGACTAATTGAAAGCTGTTAGGACAATTAAATTTGAAAAAGACGCATTTTCAGCTTCTCGTCGTCATTTCGAGGGTCATCAATAATTTGTCAGGATGCTTGTTACAAGTTTGTCATCATCTCCAGGCAATTTTAGGAAAATGTGTCATCATTAGGGCATGTTTTGAGCAGGTACCAACATATTAAAAACTGGTAATATTTTCTGAGAATTGTTCCTTTCCAATTTTACAACATTTATTGTTAAATTCCGTTATTTTTTTTCACAATTATTCAAAACTTTTCAAGGATTTCGCAAAATGATGCCAAGTTTACAAATTTCTGTCGAAATAAATTTTTCGTATCATTTTCTATCATTTTTACGTCACCGAATTGACTCTTTAAATATTTATAACTAATGAAACTAATAAAAAACTAAAAATTTTCTCCAGAAATTGATTTTAAACTAATAATAAAATATTCGAACACTAAGAAATAAATTTAGGAAAATTCATTGGAAATACTTCGATGTGAATTTTTATCTATGCACGTAAATAATTATTCGACTCCGTTTTTTCTGCGTCTTTGGTTTGTAAGTCACTATTTCAGAAATGTTCGAAAATTTTGAAAACGTCAGGACATACGTATATTCAAATCGATTCCCATTAAAGAATTCCATAGACCATTTCGGGTCCTTCCCATCGACATTCCATTGAATCATTAGACGAATTCCTATACGACAAATTCCATTGAAACGTATTTTTCAAGTTTAACCATGAATACATTCGATAAATTATGTGGTTTCGAGATTATACTTATAAAACTGTTCCAAAAATCTCTTTAATTTTGACATTTTTCAGTTAGAAAGTGAAAAATTACTTATGGGCGGAAGTTCAGTCGATGTTCGACTAAATAATATGAAGAACAAGAAATTAAAAGAACTGATAGATAGTCTATGCGCCAAAAAAATTCGTATGTACTGTATTTTTTGCAAAATTTGCGTCGATTTCCAACAATTTATTATTATAATATCGAATACCGTAAAACGAAATTCAAAGTTATTAATTTAAGTATTGACATTTATTTAAAAAATTACGAGTAATTTGTTTTCTCATAAAAAAAAACTCATAATAATTGGTGCAGTTTCGCATCTCAATATCGAGTTTTGAGAATCGAATAAAAATTTCAAATAGATTAAACACATTCTTGAATAACGTTCTAAAAATTTGAAAAAGCTAAGGATACCCATTCTAAAATTACATTATTCAATTAAGATAAGAGATGGAAAATAAAATGATTACGAACAAACAGAGAACCTGCGTTGAAATTTTTTACGAATTTTACGTACAGCGATCATTGAGGGCAATCAAAATTCATTAGAACCACTCTCGACCTGCGAAATCAGTATTTTTCCGTAAAATACAACAATTATTAAAATCTTTATCACTTTTCGGAAGTCAACAAATATCAATTGTTACGATGGAATTGATTTTTTCGACTTACCCATTCAATTTTTGGCAATTAAATGTATTTGCGAGAAAAAAATCAAAAGTTGGTTAGAGCACTCGACATGAAATTGGGAGGTCCTGGGTTCGATTCCCGGCTCGGTGGATTTTTTTCTCGCAAAAAACATTTTAATTGCCAAAAACTGAATGGGTAAATCGAAAAAATCAATTCCATCATAAAAATTATCATCAACCCATTGACAATACATTCCATCGATTGTAAAATATCAATTGGTCGAAAGTTGTTTACGAAAAAAAATTCTGACGAAAGATCGAAAGTGCTGTGAGCGCTCTAAGTGATCGTTTTACATGTAATTCGTGAAAAAAACAATCTATACTTTGAACTTTTTGAAGTAAAATTTTACACTCATTAGAGCTTGTATATTCTTTTTATATCTATAAAAAATACGGAATTCTACGAGTCCAAAAAGATCTGATCATTTCTAGCAAAAAATGTTGTAGACGAAATTAAAATATAGATACATTTTTGAATTAAAATTCAAACTCATGTCAAGTAGCTATCAAAATTCATGTCCTTAACTGTTACGAAATTTTTTAAACGACTTTCTTCAACTTTTCAGTATATAATACTGCAAGTAATTTCATTATCATACATAAATTCCTATATTTTACGTAAAATTCGTTACGTTTGCACCTTAAAATTCTTTTAAAAAAGCCCCCCTCCCATTCAAAGAGCCACATTCCACGCTCCCACACGAAAATACGACCTGAATAAAAAGAAACTCGCACAAATCTCGAGATGACAAAAAGCCATCAATATTTCATCAATGTCATTATGAATTCAAAGAGTTTCTCAAGAGAAACCTGTCCCACTGAGGCACATCCAAATCCATAACAACAGCCAGCGAGAGTCAGAATGCACCCATCGCTTCCATAAAGAACGTGAACAACGTCTAATCACAATAAAAACAATCCACAAAACGCAAAAACCCTTCCACCCTCCACTTGGAACCACCTGAATAGGATTGCCACTCCAAGTACGACGCTCACGCCAAGACCCCAAAAGACGGGGGGGGGGGGGGGGGGGTTTGGAATTTTCCGATCTTTTAAAATTCTATAAATTTTCGTGAAATGAAATTATCGAAAAATTTGAAAAATATAGAAATTTGGAAAATGTCCAGAACTGTAGAAAACTTTCTCAATGTATTTAAATTTTTGAAATTCTCACGATTTTCAAAAACAACACTCTTCTATAAATATAAGAACAATTCGATATTTCCAAATCCTTCGGAATTTTTTTTATTTAAAAAATTTTCAGGATTGTAAGCATTTTCAGAGTTAGCAAAAATTACAAAATTACTAAAACTACAATTTATTCATGAATAACAATTCGGAATTATGTAACTTCTGAAAATTGACAAATATTCTCACATTTTGGAATGATGCAAATGGTAGAATTTTTGGAAATTCAAAAATGTTTGGGATTCATGTAATTTTTGTGACGTTTGGAACAATAAAAATTTAAAAATTTTCAAAACTGTCAAATCAGAAAAATTTCCAGTTTTTGGAATTCATACAATTATTTGCGAAAATCCGAAAAATTTGGAACACTTTTGTAATAATCAACATAGTAAAATTTTCTAAAATTTTCAAAATTATCAGAAAAATTTTCAGTTTTTGGAATTCATACAATTATTTGCGAAAATCCGAAAAATTTGGAACACTTTTGTAATAATCAACATAGTAAAATTTTCTAAAATTTTCAAAATTTGAGAAAATGTTGCAGATTGTAAAAAATTAGCATAATCCTGGAAATATTCATATTTTTGAGACTTTTCAATGACTAACAGCTAGTTTAAAATTCCAAATAATCCTATGATCCTGAAAAATTCTCGAATTTTGTAATTCCGGAATTGATTAAAACTTGTGAAAATTCGAAACTTAATTCAACTGACTTCCATTAAAAGTTGGATAATATGATAACTTTGTTGAAGTTTTTCGTACGAAAATTTGCTTTCTTTATTGTTAGAAATGACAGAACACAAGTCGATACTGGAAGTTTCTATCACTCTCTGCAGCTCAGAAATGAGCCTTAATTAAAGAATAATAAGAAAAATTTCATTCATGATTTTCAAAAAATTACGAGCCTGTTATGAATATCCATTTGTCTCATTTGTCAAGTATTTCGTATACTTTTCACTGCTTGAGTCACATGTATTCCATGCTTGAACACGACCATTCTCAGCAAAAATAGAAAAAATGTGTCAAAATTCAGCGCAACCCGTTTTCGCTCAAATCCTGAGCCCGAAGATCGTACCCCGAAACCCGAAGAGGTGGCAACCCTACACCCGAACCAGATCAATCACCTTCAAGAGTCCTTATCCCCCAACACACACTCTCCCCTTCCACTGGAACCAGCCGAAAAATGCACACAAATCCGAGCCTCCGCGTTATCACTGATAATCCGAGTACGTAATCCAAAAACGACGGTAGCTCCTTACATATTCGCAGTAGTAGTACGCGGTGGCGTCGGTGTCATCCCTCCTGTAGCACTGCTCCCAGTAGAACCTCTGTATTTGCTCGTCATTTTCGTAGTCATTTTGGTAGCACATCCTCATCCGGTACTGTGACACGACGTTCTCGTAGATCTGCTCCTCCTGGGGAGGAGGCTGGTTGTTCTGGGCCCAACGCTGCTGCTGCTGCTGCTGCAGCTGCAGTAGCTGTTGCTGCTGGTGGAGTTGCTGGGCCCCGAGCCTCTGCTGGTACTGGAGTACCTGAGCGCGTTGGCGCTGTTGCAAACCGTAATTCTGGTTGTAAACGTCGACGTAATTGCGGTATTGTTGCGCCGGCACGAGTACACATAACGTGTACTGTCGGTCCATGCCGATTTCGCACTCTTCCTGACACGGCTATCGCCTCATCTTCGCGAAGGCCTCCACCGGACTGGCCGGTTCACCGGGCCCGAAATTCCGTTCCCCACCTCTCCTCCCTCGCGGGGCCTCAATTTTTAAGGGCCTCTCTCACACACTCTCGCCCCTTTTTTCTCTCTCTCCTCTTCCTCCTTTTTCTCTCTTTCACGATCTTCGCCTCCTACTCCTACGGGCTCCTCTCCTCTACTCCATCGACGGAGTCTTCGTCTTCCTCGGACGTTCCTGGCCCCATCCCTTCTCTCTCTCTCTCTCTCTGACCGAGCTGGAATTCTCGTTTCGTGCCTTAACCTCCTACCCTCCCCTCCGCCCCCCACTCCCCTTTTGCCCCACACTACTGCACCAACGGGCCCAGGGACCGGCTTTCTCTGTCTTTTGCCAGGTCGAGAGGGAAGCTGCTTCTTCCTCGACGTAAAAAGGCGGTCCTGGGTCTTTGGAGCCTGGGCCAGGACCGTAGTCTCAGGGAACCGATTTTTTCGCGATTTTGGGAATGTTTTTAGTCAAGGTTTGAATGTTGCTTTCGTTGGAATTTGTATTGTGTTTGAATTGGGGGTCCTAGAAGAGCTTAAATCCGAAAATTAGTCACCCTACCCCCATGGGGAATTCCGCCATCTTGGGTTAAAGGGGTGAGTTTTATGATTTTGAATATAACTCTCTTCCTCGACTTTTTTCGAAAGAAAGTTGTGGGTACAAAGTTGTCGAGAAAAAAATTCCCTACGAAAATGGTCTTACAACAATTTTCATTTGGTGCATTATTATTGTAGTTATAAACAAATTAAACGTAAGAAATGTTTTTACCCTTTTTCAATCGTTTTGGGGTATTTTCATGATCATTCTGAACAGAGATTGATCATGTTTCGTAATTTGTTGCAAAACTGCATAATTGCATTTGTTATAGACAAATTACTGCAACAGAGAATATTTTTCTTCTGGTCAACTTTTTTATGATTTTTAAATGATCGAGTAGTTCATCTCCAGATTATTTTTTTCCACGATTTTAGAATAAATAAATCATTATCATCAAGGTATGGTAGTCATTAATCGCGAGTAACTCATTTCCACACCACCTTCGAGGTAAAGCCTGTGGCGCGTTTTTTTTTTCCAAAGTGAATTCCCCTGTAGTAAAATATTCTTGAAATTTCATAATTTTTTTAATCCAAGAATCCTGGGAAAAATTTTGTTGTTGCAATAATTTGTTTATAACAAATGCAATTATGCAGTTTTGCAACAAATTACGAAACATGAACATTCTCTGTTTATAATGATCATGGAAATACCCCAAAACGATTGAAAAAGGGCAAAAAACTTTTTTACGTTTAATTTGTTTGTAACTGCAATAATTATGCACTAAATAAAAATTTTCATGGGACCATTTTTGTAGAAATTTTTTTTCTCGACAACTTTGTACTCACAACTTTTTTTCGAAAAAAGTCAAGGAAGAAAGTTATATTCAAAATAATAAAACTCACCCCTTTAATCCAAGATGGCGGGATTTCTCAAGGAAATAGGGTGACTAATTTTAGGATTTAAGCTCTTCTTGGACCCCCAAATCGAACCCAAAAAGAATAACGCTGTTGCCAATTTTTTTTTTCTTTGGCATCATTTTGGATAAAGTTACTGGATCAGAAAGAAATCACTGTATCCATTGAAATTTGGGAATTTCAATGGTGACGAATCGGGAAATACGAGAAGAAGAGGTTTTTTGGAATGGCGATTTTTGAAGGTCGGGAAAGTTCCCATGGTGTGCCCGAAAAATCGAAGAATGTCGTCAAATGTAGGGAATGAATAGGTAATGGTTTTTCAAGGAGGCAATTTTTCAAAGCCCGAGAATTCTCGAGTTAAAAAAAATGTTTAGAAAGTGTATAATATTTGCTTAAAGCAAAATTTTTTACCACGTATCCGGAAAATGCCGGTAATTTCAAGTCAGAATGTTTTTTGTACTCGAAATTACAATCAAGTGGACCGATATTGATGAAAGTTGATAGAAGATGAATGGAAATCAGTGTGTCACAAAACGATGAAACATCGAAAAATGCGCAAACCAAAGAGCAACTGAAAATAGAAAAATCGTCGACAATCACAATAAAAACGAGAAAAAATAAACTGAAGACTCCGGAACGTGGAAAATGTTAGAAAATGAAGAGAAATTCACAAAACAACCGAAAGTAGGCAATGCTCTACTTTTCCACCCAATTTTCACCCCAACAATTCGATGACTCAGATGACGAATATCAAGTGCCCTTCCCAGAAAAGCCATGAAAAAACCACCGAATAATTTCCTAGTCACCCACAGCGGCCACCCCACGAATCCGAAGAAAAACCCCCTGGAAGAAAATTCCTGGCACAAGCCTCCCGCAGAGTTTTCCTACACCTACAATAATCGAGAATTCCGAATAATTTCCACCTCCATATTTCCAATTCAAATCGTACAAACTCCAAATTTTCGAACGATACTCCGTTTCAGGCGTCCCAATTTCCTATCAACCGAAAAATCAGTTCCTGGAGTTAAAAATCTGGGCACTCTCAAATTCATCAAAAATTGGTAGCCCTGCCCTAAATCCCCATAATGTATTTCCCATGCAATAAACCACGACTCAAAACTCGTTAGACTTTCAAAAATTATTCATCAGTAGGGTTGCCACCTCTTCGGGTTTGACCCGAGGACTTCGGGTTTCGGGGTACGAACTTCGGGCTGAGGGTTTGAGTAAAAAATCTTTGGGTTGCGCTGAATTTTGATACTTTTTTTCTGTTTTTGCTGAAAATTGTCGTGTTCAAGCATGGAATACATGTGGTTCGAGCAGGAAAAGTATACGAAATACTTGACAAATGAAACAAATGGATATTCATAAAAGGCTTTTAATTTTTTTTAAAGCATTAATTAAATTTTTTCTTATTATTCTTCAACTTAGGCTCATTTTTACCAGCAAATAGTGATGGGAAATTCCGGTATCGACTTGTATTCTGTCATTTCTAATGATAAAGAAAGCAAATCTTGGTACAAACAACTTCAAAAAAGTTATCATAAAATCAACTTTGAATGGAAGTCAGTTGAATTTGGTTCTAAATCTTCACAAGTTTTAATTAATTCCGGAATTCCAAAATCCGAGAATTTTTCAGAATCATAGAATTATTTGGAATTTTAAACTAGCTTATAGTCATTGAAGTCTCAAAAACATGGATTTTTCCAGAATTATGCTAATTTTTTACAATCTGCAACATTTTTTCAAGTCTATGAATTTTTTGAAATCATTATATTTTCCAAAATTACAGTATTTGTTGAAATTTTGAAAATTGCAGTAAATTTTACTATGTCGATGATTGCAAAAATGTTCCAAATTTTTCGGATTTTCGCAAATCATTTCATGAATTCCGAAAACTGGAAATTTTTCTGATTTGACAGTTTCGAAAACGTTGTAAATTTTCATTGTTCCCAATATCACAAACATTACACGAATCCCAAAAATTTTGAATTTCCAACATTTCTACAATTTTCATCATTCTCAAAACGCGCGAATATTCGTCAATTTTAAGTTACATATTTCCAAATTGTCATTCGTGAATAAATTGTAATTTTAGTTATTCTGTAATATTCCATAATTCCGAAAATGTTGATAATTCTGAAAAATTTTTGAAATGAAAAACGATTTTGAAGGATTTGGAAATATGGAGTTGTTCTTACATTTACAAAAGAGTGTTGTTTTTGAAAATCGTGAGAATTTCAAAAATTTAAATACATTGAAAAACTTTTCTATAGTTCTGAACATTTTCTAAATTTCAATATTTTTTAAATTTTTCGATGATTCCAGTTCACGAAAATTCATAGAATTTTGAAAGATTCGAAAATTTCGAGTAACGGTTGAAAATGTCGGTCATTTTGATGACTTGAACTTTGTCAACAGTTTCAAAAATCTACAAATTTCAGATATTTCGAAAACATTTTTAACCCCCCCACCCCACCCGTCTTTTGGGGCCTTCGGGTGAGCGTCGTACTTCAGGTGGCAACCCTGTTCATCAATCCGATTACGCCCTTATCAGTCTCTGAATTCGGGGCCCTGGAATCGGGCAGTACGAGCCTGCTTCGGTCCCATCTCTGGTTGTTAGTAGAACCGACCTTGAGTCGCGCATTATACCCCGTCCTTGTTGGAATTTCTGGGCTCACAGACCCATCAGCATGTCTCCGATCATCTCTACGAAAGGAACCTGGATCTCTCGCCCGCGTCTCTTCTTTTTTTCTCCTCCTCCTCTTTCTTTTCCTCATCCACTCTCTTCTGATCCGATAACCGAGGCAAGGCAAAGAGCCGGAGGATCGAGCCTCTTGGCGCGCATATTTCTCTCGTCCCGCTTCTCTCTCTCTCTCTCTCTTTCTCTGACCTCCCCCCCCCTTCCCATAACTTCCCCCACCACGACAGCCTATTATTGTTGAAACCCGGCAGATATTATCTCGCGAGTCGAGCCGCGGAAAATGGAACTGACTCGCGATTCGCGAGACACGTGATTGACCGTGAAACTTGGAATTCCAACAAGTTCAGCTTCCAAGAATTTCAACAACTGAAATTTGAGGATGAATGAAACTTAAGAACTTGAATTCTGACAGTGTTTGAAATCCTTACAAAAATAGATGATTAAAAAATTTTTTCAACAATTAGAAAAATTTTTTTTCTTTAAATTTGTGAATTATGGGAAATATTTTGATTTTATGAACGGCTGAATTCGGAAATTCGAGGATTATTGAATTTGTGGGATAAAAATTTTTAAAACTGAGAATTGTAGAATTCTTTTTCAGAATATAGAATTTCTGCGAATTTTGATTCAGATTAAAAAAATTTCAAGTTATGGAATTATCAAGCACGGAAATTTGGAAATTTCTCATTTTTCATTCAATAAAAATCACAAGCAATAACAAAATCTCCGAAAACTTCTAATGTATGTCTCCAAAATCCAAAGAATTCAAAAACTTGTCTAAAAATACCCGAAATTCCAATACAAAAATACATAATTAAAAATTTTTTTTAATCAATAAGACAAATTTTTTAGCTTCAAATTTGTGAATTATGGGAAATATTTTGATTTCTGATTCTGAACGGTTGAATTTGAAAATTTGAGATTATTGAATTTGTGAGATGAAAATGTTTAAAATTCAGAATCGTGGAATTTTTTTCCAGAATATAAAATATCTTGGAATGTTGATTCAGATTAAAAAAATATCAAGTAATGAAATTTTCAAGCATGAAAATTTTAGAATTTCTCAATTTTTTATTCTATATAAAAATGAAAATCACAAGCAATAACAAAATCTCAAACAACTCCCAATGCATTGCCCCAAAGTCCAAAGAATTCAAAAACTCGTCTCAAAATCCCCAAAATTCTAAATTTGGGAAATCCCATATCTCTCGCAAGGAATGCGCTTTTGCATCGCGTGACGCAGTAGTACGCGATTTAAGCCTTTTATTGACACAAGCAGCGGGCTGCTGTAAACGCTGGAATTTTACGAGTCTTTCCCCCTCTCCCCCCTGCCCTGTTTCTGCCCTTTCTTCAACCTTGTCCCTTTTTTTTTCATTATTTCTTATTCTTCGTCTTCGGGGCTCTCGCTTCGCTGAATACATGGAATGTGCAATAAAGATGCTCGATAATAACGAGCCGAGGGAAGGGGCGAAGAAAGAAAAGAGGGGAATATAGAGACCAGGGAGGAGGGGGTGGGGGAATGATTGATTGAGTCGATTGCTGAGCAATTATAGAGAAGGAACTGATTAATGTAAGAGCCAAGTGTTATCGGTGCTGGCGCGATAAAACGGCGCGTTCGGAAAATAATGTTTCATTCGTTTGTGGCGCGCACCCGAGGAGAGTAACGAATGACAGCCTTTAGAGCTAAATGTTGTCGGCGTGTTTAACTTGGCTTGGGCCCTGGCACCGCGCTGTGAAAATAAACGGGCTCCCACGGAAAATCGCGGCTCCAAAAGGGCGAGCACTCGATTTGTTTGTGGAAAACACGCTCATTTTCCGAGGGAAAAGGAGAAATGACGAATGGTGATTGCGGTCGCACTGGGAAACCTTCTTGGGAATAATCATGGAGAAAAATCGGTTGTTGAGAAAAAAATCAGTGAGTGCCCGGCACTCGCGCTTGATGTGTAAACATCTTGTGCACGCTAATATGTGAACAGGTTAACTATTATGTAATGGCGTTCGATTCTGCAGAAGGACGTCGCCAGAAATTTCGTTCTCTGTGTGTGTGTGTGTGTGTGGGGGGGGGGGGGGGGGTAAGGTAATTTTTACTCAAAATTCATTTATACAAATCAGAGAAGTACAATTTTAATAAAGAATTATTAAAATTTCCTACATTACATTATCAGAATTTTCAAAACTTTTTGAAATCTCTGAAATCTTCGAAATTATTGAAATTCTTAAAATCGTAAAAATTTCTAGACTTTCGATACTCTCCAAATACTCAAAAATTTGTAAATCCACGGAATTGTTGAATATATTGAAATGTTCAAAAATTTCGAAATTATCAAGTTTTTCAAAGTTTCATAAATTCGTGAAATTTTCGGAATTTCGATAATTATGGAAGTATTGTAAATTTTTAGAATTTCCAAACTTTTTCAAATCTCTGAAATTTCCAGAATTTTCGGACTGCACATTTTTTAAATTCTGGAAATTTTGAGAATTCCAAAAAGTTTGAACATTATTAAAATCCTTTGAACTTTAAAATACATCAAAATAGTCGAAAAACTTAACATATGTACGTCGAAAATGTTTTAACTAAACAAAAGTTTCTCGAAATTTTAGAAATTCGTACAATTTAAAAAATTTTAAGAATTAAGTATGAAAACTGCCTCAAGTCTCAAGATTATAGAAACTTTTTTAAATCTCCGAAATTTTCAAAATTTTCTAAATTTTGAAGATTGTCGAAAACTACAAACTTTCGAAATTCTCTAAATTGTTGAAAATCTTGAAATGTTCTAAAGTATCAAGTTTCTCGAAATGTGAGGAATTCGTAAAATTTTTGTAATTCCAAGAATTATAAAAATATTGTAAATTTTCAGAATGTTTGAAAAATTTATGAATCTCTGAAATTTATAAAAATCTTGAAATTCTTGGAATTTTCGAAATTCCAATAACTTTCAAAATCCTCAAAATACTTCAAACTTTGAAAATTCTCAAAATTTTTAAAAAACTCAAAATTTTAAACATTTTTGAAATTATTCAGTTTCTCGAAATGTTGAGAATTCGTGAAGTTTTCGTAATTTTAAAACATTTCGGCACCTTACGCAATGGTAAATTTATAACATTTCTTCAGAAAATACAATCAATTATTTGGGAACTAATTGGTGTAAATTGAGTTTTCTTGGGAAATTATAAGATTGAAATGAGAGGAATGTGATGTTGGAAAGGGTGACGATTTATCTGAATTTTTTCCATTTTGAGTCATCTGTGGAATGTTGATTAATCTTAGTCTTGGCGTCAGTAAAGTATTCGAGTTGAAAATTTACAGATTTCCATTCCGAATTATTGTGTTTCAATTTACATTTTACAGCGATGTTATTTCAAAAAATATCTGAATGACCGAATTTCTCAAAATCCTGAATGACTTTTAAAATTTCGAATTCAACGTTTTTCGTGTTAACATTCCCCGTAAAGTTCGTTCTTAAATAGCATTTCCTATCAAATTTGTCGTTTAGAAATCAAAATCAACCAGATATGCAAATCTAACTAAAACTAAAAAAAAAACAAACAAAGAAAAAAACGGCACAAGGTGGACAATAGAAAGGAACAATTCCAGTAGTACAACAAATATGTGATTCAATGCAAAAGCCAGGCTAATAAAACGCAAGAGAAATCACGTCCCAGAAAAAGCTGGAAAATCCAGGCAATTTTTTCCCGAGCCTCCTGAATAAGAATAGCCCGTTGGAAAGTTGCGAGTCTGAAAAGGAAATAAATATCGCCGGGAAAGTGGAATTGTTCCGTAATAGCGCGCGTCATTCCGAATGCAAAGTACACACGGAAGACGGAATATCTCGCCTCGGCAGCGCGAAGAATGCAACTTGTATACGTATTATACAGCCGCGGGGAGAAACGTACATCAGCGACAAAACGCATTCCGATGGCATTCAGGCCTTTCACACCGAAACTTACACAAATCCACAGATACACAAAAACCAACGTATGAACCGAGAAAAAAAATATCCTCTCAAAGAATTCAAATGCTTCATGCTCCCAATAGCAATCAACGTACACTGGAAACTCGCTTATTCTCTCATTCATTTATTTTCGGTCAACTCGCTCTATCGTTTTAAAGAAAAAATGATCACCGAACGAACCAAAAGCAGAAAGAAAAAAACCCAACGCGAAAATGCGGAAGCGAGAAAGTCGCGAAGGGTGAAAAAAAAAAGACGCGAAACTCGCCACGCGTCGAATTTCGCGTGTCTATAAATTTCCGGGGAGGAAAGATACGCATCACCGGAAAGCGAAAGAAGGGAAAGGGCCCCAAAGGGTTAGGGCCCCACGGGTAAGAAGAGGGGCGCGGAGTCGGGGGGGGGGGGGGGGAATTTCGGGGGGGTGGACCCCCATAATTTGTAATGCCCCCGTTATCGGAACGGTGGCTGGATTTCCTGCAGGAAAACGGAAGAACAAGAAAACCGGAGAAAGAAGAAACAAAGAACGAAATAAAAAGAAAAGAATCCCCCGCGGGGTGAAATGAACAACATCGCGAATCTAGCAAAGTTAATATTTCATCCATACCTTAATGGATGCGATTCAACTTTTTTAAAAAAGGGCAACGTACTAGAAATTTAGAACTAAATTCTACTGACTTCCATTCAAAGTTGATAATATGATAACTTTGTTGAAGTTGTTCGTGCGAAAATTTGCTTTCTTTACTGTTAGAAATGACAGAATCCAAGTCGACACTGGAATTTTCCATCACTATTTGCTGGTAAAAATGAGCCTCAATTGAAGAGTAATAAGAAAAATTTCAATTCATGATTTTCAATAAATTACGAGCCTTTTAAGAATATCTATTCGTTTTATTTGTCAAGTATTTCGTACACTTTTCCTGCTCGAATCACATGCATTCCATGGTTGAACACGACAATTTTCAGTAAAAATAGAAAAAAAGTATCAAAATTCCGCGCAACCCAAAGATATTTCCCTCAAACCCTCAGCCCGAAGATCGTACCCCGAAACCCAAAGTCCTCGGGTCGAACCCGAAGAGGTGGCAACCCTAAACCACAACTCTTCAGACGGGGCCCAAAAAAAGGGTCCCTCTTTCCTCGATTATCATCCGCATTATGTGTAGCAAAAGCATCCTAATTACATCGAACGTCGGCATTCCTGCGCTAGCATAACCATACTGGATATGTATTCCCCTCCCTCATTCCCTCCACCGTCCTTCCCCGACAACCGTAAAACCGTACCAGCGCGCTCTTGGCCCCACCGCTCGCCCTCTATAAAAGGGGGCCTCACTCGAGTGTACCGGGGCCCCGAGGCCCCGAGAGAGCTCAGATAAATATGCGGGAGGGGCCGGAATTCCTCACTCGGCTGCATTCCAGACCCCCCTCTCCTCCGACGCCCGCGACCCCGTTGCCCCCTTCCCCCCCCCCCCCCCACACAAGACAACACACGGTGCCCGGGACTCTCCATCTTTCTCGTGGGTTTACCCTTTCCCCCGACCACTGCCAGCGGGGACCGTGGAGAGATTTTCTGCGCGACGTGCCGGTGCAATGCTCGATCGGGCCCCTTCACGTGCCTCCCCCCCCCCTTCCCCTTTCATTTCATTCCGTCGTCCTTCTATTTTTGCCCTCTCCGCTCATTGCACTGCATTGCACTTCGGGGCCTTACCGGCAGGGTTTTGTTGATTTTTTGCAGAACATATGTATCGCTATTTGGCAGAAGCGGAGAAAAAGAAGGGACAGAGGGCCCCAATTGTACCTGACCAAAGACAATTTTTTCCACACGAAGGCCAGAAATGACAGCTTTCGTAGTCTTTTCGTAGCCGAATTTTGGTTACTAGAAATTCGATTGCTTCCAACTCTCGAATGGTTGGATGCAAGGACGTAACTCGAAATTGGGGATGGGGGGGGGGGGGCTTTTATTACAGAATGATAAAAATTTCCTAAATTCTCAGAATTTTCACAAGTGTTGGAAATTTTGGAAATTTTTAACATCCTCTGAACTTTGGAATATATCTAAATAGTCGAAAATCTTGAAATATATCAAAAATGTTCCAAGTAAACAGAAGTTTTTCGGAATTTTAGGAATGCGTGAAACTTTGAAAATTTCAAGAATTCCGAAAACTGCCTTAATTTTCAAGACGTTTTCAACTTTTTTAAATCTCTGAAATTTTTAAAATTTTTTCAATTGGGAAAATGGTCAAAATACTAAAAACTTTTGAAATTATCTGAACTGTTAAAAATCTTGAAATGTTCGAAATGTTCAAAATTATCAAGTTTCTCAACGTTTGAGAAATTTGTTGAATTTTCGGAATTTCAATAATTATGGAAGTATTGTAACTTTTCAGAATTTTTAAAACTTTTTTACATCTTTGAAATTTCTGGAAATTTCAAATTCTGAAAAGTTCGAACATTCCTTAAGTTTAAAAATGTTCAAAATCCCCTAAACTTTGAGATTTTTTAAAATAATCAAAAATCTTGAATCTGGATATTTCAGATTCAATTTTTACAATTATTGTAAAAATCGCTAAATGTTCCAAATCATCAAGTTTCTTGAAATGCATGTCAGAAATTCGCAAAATTCTCATAATTCCTAGAATTATGAAAATATTGTGAGTTTTCAATATTTTTAAAACTTTTTTACAACTTCGACATTTTCGAAATTTTTGACATTCTGAAAATTTTCCAACTTCTAAAAACTTGTAAAATTCTCGAAATCCTCCAAACTTTGAAAATTTCCAAAATTTTTGAAAATCTTGAAATGATCAAATGTACAAAATTACCTAGTTTCTCGAAAACTTTGACACTTGTAAAACCTTAAGCCCCCTCCCTGGCTACGTGCTTGGTTGGATGCAATTTATCGAATCTCCGAAGGAAAAAAATTTTTTTTCCATTAATAAATAGTGACCGTTAATAGTACGGGTACTCGATGACAACTTGGCTTTTTCTCAATCAGTGACTTCGTCAGTAAACAAAAAAAAAATGAAATCAGTGAATTCGCAATATAAATAATCAATTTTAGAGAGCAATTTTCGTGAAGACGAAGGCTCATTTTCGTGCAAGGTTCTTGCTCTAGTTCTTTTTGTTTGCCGCACTCAAGCCTGGCACTTCGTGCCTTGGGCTCTTTATATCGAGAAAACGTTTCGCTTGAAAAATTGATCCTTTCAAATGTAAATTATAATTCAGAAGCTCTAATCGCTGGACGATGGCATTCCGAATGGCCCCAATCTCTCTTGACGTGACAAGTTATATATTTCACGCGATGAAGAATGGTAACGACTTTCGTACATCACTCCTTTCAAGGAATCTGACGCTTCATCGAAACCCCGAAGGGCAAAAAACAGAGAGAAAAGAAGGGGGTGGGGGGAATACCTTCTGAGAAGGCAAAAAAATGAGGGGGGATCAAAATGATTAGATTTAGGGTTAGAGAAAACTGGCTACCGTCTCGACCATCCATGGCTACTGGTTCCATGGTCGCTCCAAGGTCGACTCTTCATTCGCCAAGCTGCTAATTTTTTCTTTTTCCATGTCTTTGCATGGTGCATCGTTATCGAAACTTTTTTGGCATTTTACATGCAATTTTTGATAGTTTTCGCACTTGGCACCTTTTGGACTTCCACTCTTCATTTTGGCTACGCGAATCCAGACGTCACGAAACCCGTCAATGTTTCGGTTAGACAGCATAAAATTGAGGTCATAAAATGTATTCGCGTTCCGTTTGGCCTCGGGACAATTTTTTTTCGAAAGGCTGAAAACGAAGGCACAACAAAAGCCGTCGATTATTTCGCGGGGAACCTCGATTCCCTTAGGAGCTACCTGCGCGAAACTCGGGTCAAAAACCGGATCTCGTCACCGCTTCTTCCTTTCTTTTCACGACGTTTGCGGTTGCCAAATCGACGAATGCAGTCATGCCGAGCTGTCAACGCTCTGCAGCCTCTATTCTAGATTCATTATGTAGAACGACCGCGACACGACCCTATTCGGATTCCCTAGTGATTCTAGTTTTTATAAAAAACTTGTTAAGAATTTTTATAAACATTTTTATAAGGTCGGTTTTATAATAATTTTATAAAATTTGCATTTTTTATAGAGTGGTTTTATAATAGCTTTATAATATAACTTTTTGTATACAAATTTTTTGTATTCTTTTAAAAATACGCAGAAAATTTTTCTAAACTTTTTTGAATCATTTTGCTAATGTATATACACAACTTTTCATCAGTTTATGAGGCTATACCTAAAATTTCGTTTCGAAAGAAATTTAAAAATTTTTTGGAGGCAGCGGGATTTGAACTTGCGACCTTTGCATCAGAAATACGATAGTGAACTTTCTTGTCCATCAAATCCATGTCAGTGCGGATGCTTATTTTCAATATGAATTACAGAATTTTCAGATCTTACATATGTTTTTACGTTTTGTAATTGCTAAAAAACGTTACGAACGTGATTTTCTATTCCCTTGTGTAATAAAAACGTATTAAGTAATACTATAAGAGAAATTCCTTATAGCAGGAAATTTTTTTTTATAAAAATATAAAACTTTTTATCAAAATCGCGAAGTTTATATAAAAATAAAGGTTTTATAAGAAAATTCGGAGGCTTTCGATTGTTTTTATAAAAAAACAGATGAATTGTATGGAAACTTTGACATATTTTATGAAAAAATTTATTTTTATATAGTTTTAACAAAACCACTTCATAAAAATCGAATATTTTATATAACTTATAAAATCGACCTGATAAAAAAAAATTTTTTTCAAAATAATTCACTGATTTTATAAAAATTTTGCATGTTTTTTTAAAAACCACAATCACTAGGGTGAGTTGAAGAATTTTTAAATCCTATAAAATCATGTTTTTACGTTTTCTAATTGCTAAAAAACGCTATAAACATTATTTCATATTCCCTTGTGAAATAAAAAAGTAATAAATATTACTATAAGAGAAATTCCTTATACCAGGAAAGTTTTTTTATAAAAATATAAAACTTTTCTTACAAATCGCGAAGGTTTATAAAAATAAAAGTTAAATAACAAAATTTAGAGGCTTTCAATTGTTTTAATAAAAAAACAGATGAATCGTATGAAAATTTTGACAGATTTAATAAAAACATTTTTTTATAAAGTTTTTATAAAACCACTTTATAAAAATCGAAAAAATTATACAACTTTCATAAAATCAACCTATAAAAATAAACGAATTCTTATAAATAATTCACTGATTTTATAATAATGTTGCCTGCTTTGATAAAAACTACAATCACTACCGTTCATTTTGGCTTCCGTTCACCAGCATTCATATTTTCATAACATCTTGCTGTTGTTTTTGTTTCGACAGGGAATTATGATCATTTAGTTTTGTCTATTTTGTGGCTGAAGAAAACCTGCAGGTCTGTATAGAGATTTCAGGGATTTCCCTCCACCATTCATCTTATAGCCTGGGAATGTCCTCAAGGGATTTGACGGAATTTGTGAAATTTCTGATTACAAGGGGAGATTTCTATCACGGGAATTCCTCGCTATTGATTTATAGGTTCCCTTCGGTATACTATTATCATGTGCACTGGGAAATGATGGATGGTTTTGTAATAGTTTTGTACGGTATACTGCCTTGGAATTGTATATGCTCTTTTTGAGTTCCAAATTTGACTTTATAATAACAGTAAAAATTAAGGCATAAAAACCCTTTACAGAAGACCCTTGATTGTAATTTGTCGATATAATTACGACGTACAACGAACACTTTTATTTCCGCGTGGCTGTGTTTACGTCGTTGAATCTTTTCATCGTTCTTATCACACACGTGTGATTACAATTGATTCACGATTCCCTATCTCGCGCAAAAATCGACCTTATCGCAGCTGACTCAGTGGTAATTTCGTTTCAGGCAAAAAACTTTCCTTGCAAATTGTGAGGTGAATGGAAATCTTTCATGAGTGTAAAGTTTCATGTGAAAATTAAGGCGAAAATCCTGTTTTGACGATTCCCTAGTGATTGTAGTTTTTATAAAAGCAGGCAAAATTTTTATAAAATCCGTGAATTGTTTATAAAAATTCGTTTCTTTAGAAGGTCGATTTTATAAAAGTTATATAAAATTTTCTATTTTTATAAAAACTTCGCGATTTGTATGAAAAGTTTTATATTAGAAAAAAAACTTGACTGATGTAAGGAACTTCTCTTATAAGTAATATTTGATACGTTTTTATTACACAAGGAAATAGAAAATCATGTTCGTAACGTTTTTGAGCAATTAAAAAACGTAAAAACATACGATTTTATAGGGTTTGCAAATTCTTCAATTCAAATTGGAAATAAGCATCCAAATTG